>SJYX01020314.1:349711-379017 GCA_006410675.1 Oreotragus oreotragus
GGGAGGGGGGTTCATGTTTGGGAGTTCGTGTACACCCGTGGCGGATTCATGTCAATGTATGCCAAAACCAGTAGAGTACTGTAAAGTAAAATAAAATTAAATTAAAAAAATAAAATTAAAAAAAAAGAAGAAAATTAGATGAGAATGGACTTCAGGGTTATTTTTTAATTTAACTTTTAAAAAATATATTTCAAGTAACTAGAAAACAAGTCACAGACCAGGACAAAAGATTTGCAAATCCTAGTGCTTGTATCCAGTATACAAAGACTGTCTTACAACTCAATAAGAAGGCATATATTAAAATTTTAAATGGGCAAAATATTTAAATGGGTGCTCTAATATGCATATGGTCAAATATCAAGTGAAAAGATGTTCAGCATCACAAGTCATCAGGGTAATTACAAACTGAAACCACCATGAGAATCTATTAGACAACCTAGCACAATGGCTTAAATTTAGAAGACAAGACCAAGTTTTGACAGTGATACAAATTGATCAGAATTGTCCTACATTCCTGGGAGGAATGCAAAATAGTACAGCCACTTTGGAAAGCCTTAGCTGTTTCTCACAAAGTTAAACATATATATGACTGAGCAGTCCTATTCTTAAATATTTACCCAAGATGGATGAAAATTATTATCACACAATAAATTGTGTTTGCATGTTTATAGTAGCAGTGTTCATAATAATCCAAAACTGAAAACAATCCAGATTTTCATCAACTGATCAGTAAATAAACAGATTGTGGTGTATACATAGTATGAAATACTACCCAGCTGTGAAAAGAATAAAATAGTAACATGCAATAAAATGAGTGAATCTCTGATATATGAAAGAAGTCACATAAAACAGCCTACATACTATATGATTCCATTTATATAACTTCTATAAAAGGCAAAACTATAGGCACAGAAAGCAGATCACTGCCGGGATGGCGAGACTTGGGGAAGAGAATTGACTACAAAGGGAAATGCAGATAATTTCTGGAGAGATAGAAACGTCCCATGTTTTGACTGTGAAGGTGGTTATATGACTGTAGACACTTGCCAAACTCATCAAACTGTACATTTTAAATGGGTAAATTTTCTTAAAAATAAATTATGCCTTAACAATGCTGGGGAATAAAAACTAAAAAATAGCAAATACAGTAGTATCAATTCCAGGACCTACTCATGAAATATGTCTGAAGGGTCTCTTGGTAATGCTGTGAAATAAGATACCATGCAAAAGAAAACAGGACTTGACCCAGATCCTTGGAACTAGGGGTTTGGGATTCTTATCCAATTCTATCTCTAGAAATTTCTTCTATCAAGAGACAGTTTCTCTGGATCTCAATTTCTTCATAAGAAAAATAATAAGGAGCATGGTTCGATGGTCTCTAACCTCCCCTGCAGACAAATGACTAGCTTGTGCACTTTCTCTCTACTTCTTGCTCATGTCAAGCATCACCTTTTGATCATGGCCACACTCTCATGGAACCCAGAATTCCAGACTCCCTGGCAGGACAGCACTCCAGGCAACCAATGCCAACTACTGGATTGTGTCTTGTGGAAACTTTTTGTGCTATAGCTGCTCTAGAAAATGAATCTCTATAATCACTATGAATAGAGACCTTAGGATCATACCTCAATTGTTGCTTATTGTAGTCCTAATTAGTTCTATTAACTATCTCCAGTTGGAGAATGGCTAACAGCTTCCATATAACAAGCTAATGTAGAGCAAACCATGGTGCAAGCAAGATGAAAGAATGCTCTAAATTTTCATGGAAGTCCAGCCACAGAGTCAGACATGAAATGCGGAGTTCATATAAACCCTAGCAACATCCCACAGGCCTCAGCTCATGCCCATCCTGCATGAAGCCTGTCTTTTCTGATGACCGCACACACAGGGCTACTGTATTTTAATAAAATTGTTTCATACAAGTATCACCCCAAGCTGAGTCTGGCTCAGCAGAGAGCTGTTACATGGTTGATTAGCAGTGTCTGCATGGGCAAGGAGACCTTGTCATGTGCTACCCCAGCCTCCATTTGTTGAGCACACTTAAATGGTTTACAAATATTATCTCGCTGAACCCTCACAGCAACACTCTGAAGGAGATAATATTTTCTCCATTTTGCAGATGAGAAAGTTTGCCTAAGAGAAAGAGATTGCCTAAGTTTCCCAAAGTCTCCCCCCATTCCCTCACCCCCAAACCCCACCATTGTAAATGATGGGAGTTGAGCATCAAAACCTGAGTTTTCCCTACCATTCCATGCTGTTTCTCTTTATAATGCCTCCCACCACCCGAGTGGCTTCCCTGGTGGCTCAGATGGTGAAGAATCACCAGCAGTGCAGGAGACCTGGGTTTGATCTCTGGATTGGGAAGATCCCCCGGAGAAGGGAACCCCTACCCACTCCAGAATTCTTGCCTGAAGAATCCCCATGGACAGAGAAGCCTGGTAGGTTACAGTCCATGGGGTCACAAAGAGTTGGACACATCTGAGTGACTTTCACTTTTCACTCAGTACCAGGCAAGGGCCTAGCACAAAACAGGTTCTTAGTAAACATTTTAATAGCCTTAATAAATGGGAGGTATGCCAGCCTGGCACACAGCAGCCTAAGTGGGTTATTTTTATGTCATTCGTGAAGCTGAAGGCAAGTCTGAATCACAACAGAATTTTTTAAGTGGCAGCCACATTGGAAAATGACATGTCTGTAAATCAGAGGGCTGTGGCCAGATAAACAGGTCTTCAACTGATTAATCAGAGCATCATTTTCCATACACTGAAGACAACAATGTTAGAATCCATATGATGATTAATATATTATTTTATCATGGCAAAAGTTTTAACCATATTATTTCATGCTTAAAATGCTTCATTGAGTTTTCATACATACTGATGGCCACAGCCTCAGTCCCAAAACATCTTTCTGATCAGATCATTACCTTTACCCTTAGCACCATCCCTACGTTCATTCATCTGACTAGCTTCACCTCAGTCAATGGGCTAAGTTACTTAGCCCATTCATGTACAGTCCAGCTTTACATCTTCTTTCTCTTCACATACAGTATTATTTCTACCTGAATTGCTCTCTAGTCTTCTTTATTCTTTGACACTAATTTAAAGCTTCACCTTTTCTTACAACTCTGCTCTGACCCCCTGAGCCTAGTCAAATTCCCTTGTTATTATTCAGAATAGAAGCTTGGATTCATCAGAGCACCTTGTTCATTCTAATTGCTCATTGCACTTTCGCTCTTGTCCCTGACCGTAAGCTCTTTGATGATACATATCATATCTGATTTTATAACTGTATTACCCAGCATAGTGTCTGCAACATAACAGGAGCTCAATAATTATTTTTTGAATTAATATGAGTTCTGTTCCTAGTTGACACATGCATGTAAAAGACAAAATGACTATTTGTCTTTGGTGTGGGGGAGGAAAGCCCTGTGCTTCTAGGAGATGCAATAATTTATTTCCAGGCTTCTATTAGTCAATCTGGTGAAGACTGTGTGTGTGTGCTAAGTCTCTTCAATCATGTCCAACTCTTTGCTGTAGCCCGCCAGACTCCTCTGTCCAAGGGATTCTCCAGGCAAGAATACTGGAGTGGGTTGCCATGCCTTCCTCCAGGAGATCTTCCTGACCCAGGAATCAAAACTTCATCTTATGTCTCCTACATTGCTGGAGAATTCTTTACCACTATTGCCACCTGGGAATATCTGGTAAAGACTGTAGTATTCACCAAAATATATCCCAATCTCCCTTGCTGTTTGGTTAGTTATATGAAGAATTATGGTGAATAGACTATATGCAGGAAGGATATAAACCACTTTTCAGCATCACTGAGAAAAGTTTCCCACGTGAAATCCTTCATTCTCATGGTCTTCCTCCTATCTCCTGTTGGATGAGGCTAGCATGACTTTGAAACTTGAATGCAGTGGAGCCACAAGACGGAAAGAGCTGGGTTGCTGAGTCACTGCTTGGGTGAGAGCTGCTGCAGAGCGGCCTAAATAGGAACATTCTCACTGAGAGTCATAGCACTGAGATTTGGGGGTTATTTATTTCAGGAGTTTATGTCATTTATCATATATAATAAAGTCAAATAAAAATTATATTTCTATTTCTTTCCACAAGATCCTACAGATATCTGAAATAGAAGTTTTTATAAGGCTTTAAGGGAAAACTGTTAAGTAGCATTTACTGAATCTTCTCACTATAACGTGTTCACAAAAGAAAAACTGGAAGTTGCAAAGGAAAACATTGCAGAATAGATTGGGTGGGATGTATACCCAGAGAGGTCCTGAAATGTGTGTATGCTGTCAGAAGTTTTCCTCTAGAGAGGTTTCTAATCAGATGCCTGACTGTCCCCTTTGGGCCTGTGTAATCAGCAGAAATACAGCTTATTTGGCTCTTTTAGTGACCAGCTAGGGAGAGAAGAAAACAGCATCCCACTCCAGTGTTCTTGCCTGGAGAATCCCAGGGACGGGGGAGCCTGGTGGGCTGCCGTCTATGGGGTCGCACAGAGTCAGACATGACTGAAGCGACTTAGCAGCAGCAGCAGGGAGAGAATCAAGACTGTAATTTCAATGAGTCCCAAGACTTTTGTGGATGGGAAGGTCAGGAAAAAATGCGGCTGGCAGGGGAGGGGGAACTATCTTTGGAATATTGCCCAAGGGGGGCCCTCTTCTTCCCCTCAACAGGCCCCTGCCTGATCCTTCCTGCTCCAAACTCCTGTGTTCCTCCCTGCAAGCGATAGTTTTTCTGCCACTAAAGCTACAATCTGCCTGTTGGAGTAGCAGCCAAAGCCACCTCTAGAGCTGTGATTCCCAGCAGACAAGAACGTGGAGAAACCTGTGGATAAGGGCATCTACATAATCAACCTAAGGCATCCCCTTCAGGTCTTGCTACCCAAGGATGACTTTCCTGTGATACTGCTGGGGACATCTGGTTCAACTCCATTTCACTTGCCTGCTGCTGCTAAGTCGCTTCAGTCGTGTGCGACCCTGTGTGACCCCATAGACGGCAGCCCACCAGGCTCCCCCGTCCCTGGGATTCTCCAGGCAAGAACACTGGAGTGGGTTGCCATTTCCTTCTCCAGTGCATGAAAGTGAAAAGTGAAAGGGAAGTCGCTCAGTTGTATCCGATTCTTAGCGACCCTATGGACTGCAGCCCACCAGGCTCCTCNTGTGCGACCCTGTGTGACCCCATAGACGGCAGCCCACCAGGCTCCCCCGTCCCTGGGATTCTCCAGGCAAGAACACTGGAGTGGGTTGCCATTTCCTTCTCCAGTGCATGAAAGTGAAAAGTGAAAGGGAAGTCGCTCAGTCGTATCCGATTCTTAGCGACCCTATGGACTGCAGCCCACCAGGCTCCTCCGTCCATGGGATTTTCCAGGCAAGAGTACTGGAGTGGGGTGCCACTGCCTTCTCCTAGGATCTTAAAATAAAATGTGACAAAACAGGATAATGCAAAGCTGAATGGATATGGTAGGAACTCGGGAATTACCGGGTGTGATCAGACTGAGTGGTTCGGTGCCAAGAGAGCGCTAAAGAGGGCCATCACTCAGTTCTCAAGAATGCATCTCTAATGCCATCTCTTGGGTGACTTCTCAGGCCTCTGTGATTCTCTCTTATTGAGGAGCAGCTCCGTGGCAGTCATGGCAATGTACTACTCAGGTCTCCTGCTATGGGAATGTCACTGATGGATGGTGGCCCAAGCTGCTGCGCTCTGAGCCCATCACAATATTCACGCCCAAGGCCACCCTTCTCCCAGGCCACTCTCAGCCAGTTTCTGAGTATGAAAGGGATAGTAAGGCAAACCTCTTCTTGCAAGGTTGCAAGGATTTTCTGATTCTTCACTTTGGCTCAAGGACTCCCATGGGCTTGGCCAAAGCTTTCTTAATGTTGCGGTCTTAGCTTCTGCCAGTCCAACCTTGTCTTCTTCCTTCTCTTCCTCAGGAGAATTAGATCTGCGTGAATGGTGTCCTCTGTCCCTCCTCTTTTATCGTTGACAGGTGTCTCCCCCAGTAAATTTCTTGCATGTCTAATGCTTTTATCTTGACATCTGAAGACCCAACCGAACTAGAGCACAGTCACATCTGTAGGTGGGATTTGAAGAATGAGTCTGAGTTCTAGGATCCTGCCATAATCGCTGTAGGACTAGACAGCTGACCAAGATGAAGTCACGGGATAATCAGCTCTAGGAATCTGCAGTCCGTGGAGCTTGGGCATATTCAAGAGCTGCTTGAGAAAAAAGTCTGTGGGTTTGAATATCAAGATCTGAAGGTGCCTTCATATTTTTTTCTCCTGATTTCTGTCTTTTGCTATTTCTTTATATTTTTGTGATTCTTCAGTTTCCTTCCACTGAATTCCCTCTTTCTCCTTTTTCTCAAGCTAGTCAGAGTTGATTTCTGTCACTTGTAACTAGGCAAGTCCAAAGGATACAGTGAAGCCCAGGCCATGTGCTTCCTGTCTCTTATGCTGCAAACTTTATCCACATCCGTTCCCAACTCATTTATGCCTCAGTCCCTAATGCCATCCCTGTGGTACTTAAGTTTTACCCTCTGTGTGAAGCAGGCTTTATTTTTAAATTGTGAAAATCATCATTTTTCAAAGGTATTGAACATAAATCTAAAAATCCCAGAGTGAAGTTAAAAACAATGACAGCAACAACAACAAAAACACGACTCAGAGGGGACAGGTTAATAGAAGTTATGAGAAAGGATTTGTCAAGCATCATTTGCTAAATCTCACACATAAAGAGAGCGTGCCCAGAAACCATCAAAAGGGGTATCTTGTCCTACATAAGGCAGCTAGTGAGGAAGTTCAGAAAGTAAGGTTACTTAAAGCAAGATACTATTTTCTGGTTGGGTCTTAAAGGGATTTTGCACTTTTAATGTGGAATCACTACTAAAATAGAAACCATCTTAGATAATGGGGAAAGGGAGTAAACACTGCAAGGAGACACCAAGTGAAGCAGACACAGAAGATTACAGGTTGTGTTCTTTGACAACACCTTCCACCTGCCCACAGTTCTTTGTCTGGCAATGTCAGCATGCACCTCTATGAGGATGGGACTCATCAAAGTACAGATGACAAAATGGCACCGAACAATCTCACTAGTTCACTGTTAACTTAGGAATCACGGTCAGAGCTGAGATAAGCAGTCCAGCATTCTATAAACTGTGGGAGACATCCATGTGCTGAAACAGGTCATACCACCTCTGAAAGTACAGCTGCTCCTACATTTTCAGTTTTATAAGAAAAGTTTGCATTTCTTCACTTGGTTTTCTGAGTGATTCAGAAACAGATGGCAGAACTTTTAAGGGTTGTTTTTAAAGGCTCCAGAAATCTTTTTTTTTTTTTCCTCTATCTTTCTTTTGAGCCAAACACCAGTCCATTAACCATACTTAATGGGGGGAAAGTGAAAAAAGTGACAAGCATAATGTACCTTTAGAGACATGGAATCCTTGTCAAATAAAATGATGTGGTCTAGATTTTCAACCTAAAGAATTAGGATATGCTGAGAATCTATTTGGCCTCAAGAGTTCCCAAATATGTTTCCACACACCAGACCAGCTCATCATTCCTGGGCTGAGTGGCAAAGTCTAGATATATAGTACAACATTACCTCAGTACAGTACCCCAACATTCTCCTTGGTAATTTCAAAAGCTTTTTATTTAGCTTGGAAACAGAGGAAGAGTGATGATTAGTCATCTACCTAATCTCCAATGACAGAAATAAAGAGCACAGTTTTATTTCTGGCTTGACTTACTTCTGTCTCCTTCTTAGAAGCAGAGGAAAGATGGCAGTCATGCTGTGGAACATTCCTTCCTGTGTACTCGAAGCAGAGATCAAAGCATGCCTTTCCGTCAGAGCCCCAGGGGCATATTCTCCTCCACAGAGGGTCTGGAGCAAGGTGAGGGTGCTGCCTCATCTACCTGTTGCTAGGATGTCAACCTTGACTCTACCAGGCCTCCTAAAATTACCTCAGATGGATGGATAAGGTCTAAATCGAAAAGGCCCCATCCCCACCTGCTTAATCATGGGGAGTCCCAGCTTTCACCTGATCTTCTTCCCCGTGAATGGGGGGCAGTCTCCAGGGAATGCTTCTGTGTTCTGCACATCTGGCATTTGTTCTTCTACTTGGCCATTCACTAACTCCGGGCTGCTGATTTCTTCTCTCCTTATTAGGTACACAGCTCATGTGGCAGTTCAGCTCTGCCCACCAGTGGGGTTGCATGATCTTTGCTCACAGCATCGTGTTAGCCATTGCCCAAAGAAAAACAAAACTTTTCCCAGGGGCAAGCAATAATTTGTAATCCATTTGAAGAGCAGTCCAAATCCAGATGGAGAAGAGATCCAGCTCCACACAGTAACAAATGAACCGGCGGTTAGAGAGCTTCCTGTGAGCCAGGCTCTCTGTGATTTTTCTTACATTCTTGCTACAACTCTGAGTCATATACTAGTCTTATTAATGAAAATTTACAGATGAAAAGCTGAGGCACAGAGAAAGTTTTTTTAAAAATTGTTAAAGTTACAGCATTTAGTAGGGAGTAGAGCTAGGATCTGAGTCCAGGCAGGAGCTTCTCTGGTGGCTCAGAGGTAAAGAATCTGCCTGTAATGCAGGAGACCAGGGTTCAATCCCTGGATTAGGAAGATCCCCTCGAGAAGGCAATGACGACACGCTCCAGTATTCTTGCTTGGGAAATCCCATGGACACAGAAGCCTGGTAGGCTACAACCCATGGGTTCACGAAGAGTCAAACATGATTGAGTGACTAACGCTAACTAACTAGGCTGGTTGCAGACACTGGCGCTCTTCACAGTGATGCTGTATTTCCTTTCTGCCTCTGAGTTAAGTAAACAATCTGCAAAGATACCACTTTCATCCTTCATTAAAATAATATTGCATGATAGTCTCTTCATAGCTTTTGGCCTCTTGGAACTCAAACTTTTCCCCTTCAGAGTCTTGACTCTCCATGAACATATCTAACAGAAACCCACAGAGATGGCCTTCCCCAAAGATGAAGTCTCTGTCTCTGTGAAATGTGAACCTCTGTGCCCAGAATTCTGAAGGTTTTGTTTTTATTGTCTTGCTCTTGTCTGCCACTGCTGCTAAGTCGCTTCAGTCGTGTCTGACTCTGTGCAACCCCATAGACGGCAGCCCACCAGGCTCCCGACCCCAGGATTCTCCAGGCAAGAACACTGGAGTGGGTTGCCATCTCCTTCTCCAAAGCGTGAAAGTGAAATCGCTCAGTCATGTCCGACTCTTCATGACCCCATGGACTGCAGCCCACCAGGCTCCTCCGTCCATGGGATTTTCCAGGCAAGAGTACTGGAGTGGGGTGCCATTGCCTTCTCTGTTGCTCTTATCTAGTTATGTGTGTTTTTGAAGTCTGTCCTTTGCAGCTAAAGACATTGACTGACTCTTCCCTGAACAAAAGGAAGCTAGTGGTCCATAACGCACCTGCCCCACCCCTATTCCAATTGACTTGGCTTCATGTTTTTAAATCTCTTCTTGACCATCTATCACCTATTACAGTGTGTGGAACATTGTGTTTGAAAATGTGTGATGTAATAGTCTATTAGGGGACATACTATTCAAACTTATTTCCATGGTATCAAACATGAGGATGGGGAAAACTATGAGGGGTGCATGAAGAAATACTTGTTCTGATTCAATTGT
The DNA here is from genome assembly GCA_006410675.1 of Oreotragus oreotragus. NCBI lineage: Eukaryota > Metazoa > Chordata > Mammalia > Artiodactyla > Bovidae > Oreotragus > Oreotragus oreotragus. The sequence continues at coordinate 359,380 of SJYX01020314.1, forward strand.
GTGAAAAGTGGGAAGGTATAAAGGAAATAAGAGGCACAGCCCAACAGGAGATGGTCTGGCTAAGACATACCCTCCCTGACTAAAGTGAATTCAACACTCTGAAAGCGGTTTAATGAGTAGTCAAGATTCCTAGAGTCCGTTACTTCTGTTGTCACCACTGCCTGCCTGCCTCTAGGGACGGGAAATAAACAGCTTACTTCCAGCCCACATAAAACACAGATGCCTCCCAAACCACAAGTGTGCCCTGGAAACTGGTCACAGTCATGCCAGCTGCCTGTGTTGTTACTTTCCACAGATGCTAGCTGCAGACAGGCTGATTTTTATTATTGTAGAAGAATCAGCCTAAGGAAGCAAGCAAAAAATAAATGTGACCCTTTCCAATTGAATAATGATAAATGTGAACATTTATTTCAAATTTCACTTAAAACAGAAAGTCAAGGAGTTGGTGTTGTCCCACCTCATACCAGCCAGCATCCATTGCAGAGCATGGGACACAGCAAGTGCTCAGAAATGGATTTCTGTAAAATGTATCAGATTAAAGGATTTAAAGAGGTACCTAAAACAAAGCTGCAAGGCAGTTACCTTGCAAAGTTGTCTCAAAAAGCACCAGCCCTGGCTTCTGGTCAACCAAGAAAAAACTGAGGTGTGGGTTCATGCTTCTGAGTGTGTTAGTCTACTGTTAGGCCCGCAGATCAGGTGGGAAGTCTAGAGAGGAGGGTGGGGATTGCTAAACAGAGTTTCTTGCCGTTTAATTGGTTAACAAGGTGTCTTACTGTGCAAGCAGCCTGGAAGCTATAGATTACCATGCAAGATGACTATCTCTACCTCCTGCTTCTTTTACCAGTGCCCACACTCTAGGGTTCTAAGGCCAACCATTTCTAGGTCCTCTAAAGCAGCTTAATAAGTCTGTAAAGAACTAGGTGAGGGACAGTGATAGCTCCCCAAATAGCCCTTAAATTTTCTTTTAAAATCAGTTCAAATGATTTTGACTAACACTACTTTCCTAGTGTTGCCCAGGAGACAACTTGCCCTACAGTTGTACCCAGATCAATACCTTGCTATTCTCTTTCCTCTTCTGTTGGAAAGACTCGCCCCTGTGACTGCATCACCTGGGCTCCTCTGCCCTCTGGCTTCCAGTTTCGTGTAGTCAGTGAGAAGTGCCGGCAGACTAGAAGGTGAGAGAGGAGAGGACTCAGGACATCTCTTCGTGGCCCTTCCAAGTATACATGATGCTGCAGTGGTCGTGGGCTGCTTGATTATGCAGGCTTCTCACAGATCCAGCTCCTTCCGTGGCCATTGTCATTGGCTGCCCCACCACTGCTGGTTGATTCCCTTAAATTTTCTCCTACTGATGCAATAGTTTCTTCAAGAAATTATTTTCAGCTAAACACTTTGAGTATGTCTTCCAATGGATCAACCATGTTAAAGAGTTCCATTTTTATCCTAAGTATCTCAGAAAATCATTGAAATATTTTAAGCATTGGAGGAGGAAGGTGGGAGAAAAGTCATAACTAAATTTGAATTTCAAAAATATAACTGTGGCTTTGGTTTGGGAAATAGATTGTGAAGGAGCGAGAGTACATATGGATAGATCGGTTAGGCGATGACTAGTGATTCGAGAAAGTGATGGCGGCTTGGACTATGGGAAAAATGAAAATGGAGGATTAAAGAGATGTTTGGATCAATAGAACCTAGTAATGGATTCAACATGGAGAGAGGGAGGGAGGTGAGATATCAAAAGTCATGACTTGGTTTTAAATTTTGATCATGCTAGGTGCTGCAGCATTTGAAGATTTCTAGGATAATGCTCGTGATATTGATATAAGGTATGCTCATTTTGAGTTGTCTTTAACATACTTAAGTAGACAAATAAACGCATAAGTCTTATGACTCAGAATAAAGGTGTAGACTTGAGATGTACATTTGAGAGTTGTCTCTCTGTTGGTGTTAATTAACCCTGTGAATTATGACCCCTGGTAATGAGAGGTGCTTTCAATATCCCAGATAGAACTCTTCTGAAAACTCATGAGGGACCCTGAAAATGAGGACAAATGATCAAATATGCGAAGTGAACCTGCTAGTTGGTTTTTTATTGACAAACATCTTAATACAAGAATTAAATTTTTAAAATAATAAAAAACTATCTGTTATTAAGTACATATTATATCATTTTTCACTACTGAAGCCTGATGCAAAGTGTTTGAATGCCTTATGAGAGGATGCATGCTAAGTGAACAAAGCAATATACTCATGTTCTCAAAAAGCACATTTTTTTTTACCCTGAAGTGCTAGGACTTTATATTGCACACATTTAAGAGGAGTTGTCATGGTGACTAACTGCAAAGGATTGCTATCATCGTTTGTGCCATTTCCTGTCCCAGCCGTATAGCCTGGGTTCCTATCCTTCTCACCCATATCCAATTCAAAAAACAATTTCTCTTTGATCCAGAGTCCCTTCTTCAGCAATTTCCAGAGAAACTTCCCTAGGTTCACATTTCCATAGCCTCCAAGCATATTTACTGGATCTGATCATGCTATAGGAACCCATTTTTATCCATCTTATAACTAAAATGGCTGAATCTGAACATGGAGAACAATATCTGTTTTTGTAAATGCAACCAGACAAGGCTACCTTTTGGCAGAACAAAAGACATTCTTTTAGTTATAAGTATACATATGTGTATATACAAATGTACTGAAACAGCTCATGAAACAAAACGTATTTTGCCATTTGCAATATACTCTAAGAATTTCTACTTTCTCCTACGTAAGTGTTTAGACTGCTGACTGAGGTCCACCAGCTTGGTTTCATAATCCACTCTTGGGTCACCACATCCTGTCTGGAAAACATTCTCTAAATCCTGGTTCCTCCACTGGTGTCATAGTCGTACTCTACCATCAGTGCATCTTTGGACTCTCACAATGACCTGGTGGTTGTCATTGACTTTTGCTAATTTTTGACCCAGAGTTACTAGGTGAAAAATGGAAGAACTGGCAACATGAGCAACTACGAGGATGCGGCTATGTGTGTGTGTACATATGTGTGTATATACACAAGCATGTCTTTGTTACATTTCCAGGGAACTCATCATTTTGTCTGCTCTAGGGAATCTATTACTTTGTTCATTGTATCAGGCACATTTAGGAGAAAAGCTTACCTGGATTTAATTACAAGAGAACCTGTATTTCTGCTAAGCAACTAGTACATGTTTACCTTAAGGACACAGTATATTGTGACAGTGACCAGCTTTCCATTTTCTTGTTGGCTGCCAGAAACCTTCAAGGTAAACACACATGTACATTCTCTTCATTTCTAGATCCAAATCCCATTCTTACTCTTATTTTCCCTTCATCCCTATCTGTATGCTATTTTGTGTTTTATGTATCTTTGAAAACCCTCTCTGCCTTTTATCCGCCTCTGGGACTCTGCAGTATATACAGGAACAAGGGCTACTAGAAAGAAAAATGGGAAACACTGCGATGAGGTGGTTAAGAACATGAGCTTTGGAAACAAGCGGTTCTATGGGCATGTTACTTGACCTCTTTACATGTTGGTTTTCTCAATTAGATAAAGGAAATAAGAACCTATTCCTCAGAGGCTTATTGTCAGGACTAGGACACAATATGTAGTACTTAGCAGAATTTATCATATATAGTAAGTGCTCAATTAACGTTAACTGCTGTTGTAGAAACAAGCATATCTGAGTTTGTATGTGACTGTTTCTGGACTCAGAAACATGCATGAAAACACATGCATACATCAATATACAGGCAAGTGGCATGAACAAGCTCTTTATTGACCTGAAGTTAGTGGGATGTGTGAAGAAAAGACTTTTCCATGATGTCCTGCTGCCCTCAAAACGTTCACATGAAATTTTGGCTAAATAGTAGTTGTTCGTCAACTCAGACACCATAGCAGAATACCACAGACTGAGGGGCTTAAACAATAGAAATATATTTTCCCACAGTTCTGAAGGCTAGGAGTTAAAAATCAAGGTGCCACCAAGTTCCATTTCTCAAGCAACCTCTCCTGTTGACTGGTGGGCAGCAGCCTTCACACCATGTGCTCAACGGCCTCATCTCAATGGGAACACAGAGAGGAAGAGGTCTCTGGAGTTTCTCTTTCTTCTCATAAGAACACCAGTTCCATGGAACCAGGACCTTCTGACCTCAACACCTCCTTAAAGGCTCTGTCTCCAAGTACAGTCACATTAACAGTTCAGTTCAGTTGCTCAGTCGTGTCCGACTCTTTGCGACCCAATGAATTGCCGCACCCCAGGCCTCGCTGTCCATCACCAACTCCCGGAGTTCACTCAGACTCACGTCCATCGAGTCTATGATGCCATCCAGCCATCTCATCCTCGGTCGTCCCCTTCTCCTCCTGCCCCCAATCCCTCCCAGCTTCAGAGTCTTTTCCAATGAGTCAGCTCTTCGCATGAGGTGGCCAAAGTANTGGAAAAGATTGAGGACAAAAGGAAAAGGGGGTGGGAAAGGATGAGAAGGTTAGATAATATCACAGATTCAACGGGCATGAATCTGAACAAATTCTGGGAGATAGTGAAGGACAGGGGAGCCTGGCATGCTGCGGTCCATGGGGTCACAAGGAGTTGGACACAACTTAGCAAAGCTGAACAGCAATGACAACAACAAAATATGAATAAATTACTCCCCATCTTGTACCTCACTATTAAATGAAAATAAAAACTAACCAACCTCTAGAAATTGCTGAGATGAATCAATGAATGGATATATATGCAAAGTGTCTAGAGCTATTATGGCAGTTGAGTAATGTACTAGTGTAAGCTTTTACTAGGATAGAAAAAACTGAATTAGCAGAGACAGAGCACCCCAGATAGGTCATCTCGGACAAATCATTAAATTTTCCAAATCTCAATTTACAAATATACAAAATTTTAAAACTAGAGAGATAGGGTCTCTGTTGGTTTGGGAAAGTTTACAATTTAATAGTTTTAAAATCTAGATAGTTAATGTATTAAATTTTGTAGTTAGATATCAACAATCTTGAAGTATGTATTAGCTAAAATGATATAAGCATGTGGTATATACAACAGAGGATGAGATGGCTGGATGGCATCACTGACTCAATGGACATGAGTCTGAGTCAACTCTGGGAGCTGGTGATGGACAGGGAGGCCTGGTGTGCTGCAGTCCATGGGGTCACAAAGAGTCGGACATGACTGAGTGACTAAACTGAGTTGACCTGATATAAACATTTCAGTTTCACTGCGATTTTTATTCCACTTAACACTCTTGTCCTTACTTTCACTTGCTACGGGACATCTCACGATTCCCAGAGAACATCAATGGGCAACAGGATGGAAGCGACCCAATTTGCCATCATGTCCGACTCTGCAACGGCATGGACTGTCACCCGCCAGGCTCCTCTGTCCATGGGAGTCTCCAGGCAAGAACACTGGAGTGGGTCGCCATTCCCTTCTCCAGAGGAGCCTTCCAATCCAGGCTTTGAACCCAGGTCTCCTGCACTGCAGGCAGATTCTTTACTGTCTGAGCCATCAAGGAAGCCCTGTTTGCAGTTTACAAGGTCGCCTCCTATGATGCCTGTGCTGCTCAGATGTTCTTTTTTGCAGCCGTTGCCACTGTGGAAAATTACCTTTTGGCCTCAATGGCCCATGGTCGCTAAGCAGCCATATGCAAACCCCTACGTGATACCACCACCATGACACCACGTGTGTGTGCACATCTGATCATAGGCTGCTACGTTTGTGGCTTCCCGAAAGCCTCCACCCATGTTGGCAATGCATTCTGTCTCTCTATCTCTAGATCTAATGTGGTCCCTCACTTTTTCTGTGCTATTCCAGCCTTCATGGCTCCATCTTGTTCTGATAGGCGTGTAAGGGAGAGGGTTCCTGTTTATGTAGCCAGCTTCAATATCTTTTTTGTTCTCTTGGTTATCTTCATATCCTACATATTCCTATTTATTACCACCGTAAAGATGCACCCCTCTGCACGGTAGCAGAAGGCTTTCTCCACCTGTGCCTCCCACCGTGCGGTCGCCATCTTCTATGGGGCACTCATTTTCATGTGCTTAGAGCCCCGCTCCAGCCATGCGGTGGACACTGACAACATTGCATCCGTGTTCTACAGCAGGGCCACCCCCAGAGCAACTCTGTGGCCTCTCGCCTGAGGAACACGGACGTCAAGAGTGCCTTCAGGAAGGTTCTTTGGTGGGCAGAACTGTCTCTAGGTGTCTGATTTTTGATGTCATACGATTCATGGCAACCTTGTTTTATTTTTCTCAGGTCTTCTCCAGGTATGCAAATCACATTTAAAGGCCACACTGAATTGAATTCCTGAAGGGATATCCTTCTCAAAGAAAATTTATGTCCAGAATTATGAAACCTGAATGCAAATGACTAAGATGAAGCACAACATACCTCGTGTCCCACTTGTCAAAAACTTTGTCGAGATTTTTGACTAAATAACTCATTCTATATGCATGTCCTCTACCACATAACACTCTAAAGATACATGTGAAAGAGGCACAAATGATCCCATGAACAGAGGTCCATGTATGTGCCTCACACGGATACATGTATATAGGAGTGTGAAATTTGCCTTATATGATGGAATGTGTCTGTTTTTTTTTTAAATTTAAATAATTCAAGTAATTAATTGGAGTATCAAAACATCAATTTAAGTTTAATTCTGCTATTTCTTTTGTTGAATTTCATACGTGTTATAACACATAAATGTTATGCTGCTGCTGCTAAGTCGCTTCAGTCGTATCCAACTCTGTGCGACCCCATAGACAACAGCCCACCAGGCTCCGCTGTCCCTGGGATTCTCCAGGCAAGAACACTGGAGTGGGTTGCCATTTCCTTCTTCAATGCATAAAAGTGAAAAGTGAAAGTGAGGTTGCTCAGTGGTGTCCAACTCTTCACGACCCCATGGACTGTAGCCTACCAGGCTTTTCCATCCATGGGATTTTCCAGGTTATAAGTGTCCTAAATTGAAAATAAAATGATAAATTTTAAATAAAAATATTTGCTTTTTCACCAGCACATTTTATCTATAGATTCATAAGTATAACACATTAAGTTAATTTTTATGAGTTGACTGAGTCATTTTACACAATCAACATGTTCACACTAAATTTTCCAAAAGAATAGAAGAGTCAGAGTCCAATAAAAATGGAGAAAAAAAATTTTTAATTAGAAAATCACTGCATATAAGTTATAATTGACTGAAATTATCCTGAATGTTCATATAAACACGACATATCTGTCAGTATGTTTCTCATCTTGGAACCATTTCTAATTATTATTTTAAATGATTCTTTAATTTAAGAACTATTTTAGGTTATATGAAATTATCAAAAATAGAACCAAATGTTTCTGTGTAATATTGTGGCAGACTGAAAATAGCCTGCCTAAAGATCCAAGGCTTAATTACTGGAATATGTGAATACTAATTTATATGGCAAGAAAAATGACTATTCAGAATGATTATTAATAATTTTAATTTGAAACGTTGTCCTGAATTATCTGTGTATCCTAAACCCTAAGGAAATCCCATGTATTATTATAGGAAGGAGACAAAGGGGATAGGATTCTGGGAAAATGCAGGAAGACCAGGAATATGGGTGCTTATCTAGTCAACAACTGCACAGGCAGAATCTGTCCAGTGTAAAAATTGGGGAACTCTGGACTCCGAAGGCTTACAACCTTCACAGGAAGATTTGGATGATAAATTTTGATTGATTCCAGCTCTTAAGAGACCCATTCCCCAGCCCTCGTGGTGTTACAGGCAGCTGTCTTTGTGTTCCTCGAGCAGCTTGCAGCAGCCAGGGTGGCAAAAAGGACTCTCATCTTCCCGATACTGGGCACTTGTGCCCTGCTTTCTGATTGTTGCTTCTAACCTCAAAGTTGCAAACAAAGAGATAGGCAGCCATTGCTGCTGCAAAAGAAAATTAGGATACCAAGGGAACATTTCATGCAAAGATGGGCACTATAAAGGACAGAAATTGCATGGACCTAACAGAAGCAAAAGAGATTAAGAAGAGGTGGCAAGAATACACAGAACTGAACTGAAATGAAAGTCACTCAGTCACATCCAACTCTTTGTGACCCCATGACTATGCAGTCCATGGAACTCTCCAGGCCAGAATGCTGGAGTGGGTAGCTGTTCCCTTCTCTAGGGGATCAAACCAACCTAGGGATAGAACCCACATCTCCCTCATTGCAGGCAGATTCTTTACCATCTGAGCCACAAGGGAAACCCAAGAATATTGGAGTGGGTAGCCTATCCCTTCTCCAGCAGCTCTTCCCGACCCAGGAATTGAACCAGGAACTCCTGCATTGCAGGTGGATTCTTTACCAGTTGAGCTACCAGTGAAGCCCAGAATACATAGAACTACACAGAAAATATTTCAATGACCCAGATAACCATGATAGTGTGATCAGTAACCTAGAGCCAGACATCTTGGAATGCAAAGCCAAGTGTGCCTTAGGAAGCATCACTATCAACAAGGCTAGTAGAGGTGATGGAATTCCAGCTGAGCTATTAAAAATCCTAAAAGATGATGCTGTGAAAGTGCTGCACTCAATATGCCAGCAAATCTGGAAAACTCAGCAGTGGCTACAGAACTGGAAAAGGTCAGTTTTCATTTCAGTCCCAAAGAAAGGCAATGCCAAAGTATGTTCAAACTACCACACAATTGGACTCATTTCACACACTAGCATAGCAATGCTCAAAATTCTCCAAGCTAAGGCTTCAACAGTATGTGATCTGAGAACTCCCAGATGTTCAAAATGGATTTAGAAAAAGCAGATGAACCAGAGATCAAATTGCCCAACATCCATTGGATCATAGAAAAAGCAAGAGGATTCCAGAAAAACATCTACTTCTTCTTCATTGACTATGCTAAAGCTTTTGACTCTGTGGATCCGAACTAACTAATGAAAACTTTTCAAGAGATGGGAATACCAGACCACCATACCAGCCTTCTGAGAAATTTGTATGCAGGTCAAGAAGCAACAATTAGGACAATGGACTGGTTCCAAATTGGGAAAGGAGTATGTCAAGGCTGTATATTGTCATCCTGCTTATTTAACTTATGTGCAGAGTACATCACAAGAAATGCTTGGCTGGATTAAGCACAAGCTGGAATAAAGATTTCCAGGAGAAATATCAGTAACCTCACATATGCAGATGACACCACCTTTATGGCAGAAAGAAAAGAGGAACTAAAGAGCCTCTTGATGAAGTTAAAACAGGAGAGTGAAAAAGTTGGCTTAAAACTCAACATTCAAAAAACTAAGATCATGGCATGCGGTTCCATCACTTCAAGACAAATAGGTGGGGAAACAACGACAGAGTTTATTTTATTGGGATTCAAAATCACTGCGGATGGTGACTGCAGCCATGAAATAAAAAGACACTTGCTCCTTGGAAGAAAAGTTACGACCAACCTAGAAAGTATATTAAAAATTGGAGACATCACTTTGCTAACACAGATCTATCTAGTCAAAGCTATAGTTTTTCCAGTAGTCATGTATGGATGTGAGAACTGAACCATAAAGAAGGCTGAGCACTGAAGAATTGATGCTTTTAAACTGTGGTGTTGGAGAAGACTCTTGAGAGTTCCTTGGACTGCAAAGAGATCAAGCCAGTCAATCCTAATGGAAATCAACCCTGACTATCCATTGGAAGAATTGATGCTGAAGCTGAAATTCCAATACTTTGGCCAGCTGATGTGAAGAACTGACTCACTGGAAAAGACTCCAATGCTGGGAAAGATTGAAGGCAGGAGGAGAGGGAATGCAGAGGATGAGTTGGTAGAATAACATCACTGACTGGATGGACATGAGTTTGAGTAAACTCCAGGAGATGGTGAAGGACAGAGAGGACTGGCATGCTGCAGTCCACGGGATTACAGAGTCAGACATACTGACCAACAACCCCCTTCAGCTGAAGTGATTTCCAGGGAATTTAAAAAGATGTGTGTTAGCCACTCAGTCATGTTTGACTCTAGGTGACCCCATGAACTGTAGCCTGCCAGGATCCTCTGTCCATGGGATTCTCCAGGGAAGAATACTGGAGTGGGTGGCCGTTCTCTTCTCTTGGGGATCTTCCCACTCCAGGGATTGAACTTGGGTCTCCTGCATTGCAGGCGGATGCTTCACCATCTGAGCCACCAGGGAGCTGCATTAAAAAATACAGTGCTCTTTTTATTTGCTCACATTACTTTTCTCTTTTTCCCCTCTTTGAGAGCCCTAAGTTAAAATCTAGGACATTAAAAAAATGACTACATATATGGAGACATTGGAAAGTGACCACAATTACCCAGGAAAAGTTCAGAAGAGACCTGAGAAGACCTTAAGTTTACATTCCAGGCTGATTCTTGGCATCCTACAACGATAAAAAAGCAAAAACAAGAAACAAAAGCAATAACAGAAAGCATCAAACCCCGGGGAAAGAAGAGAATCTTATGTCCAAAATTAGTAGATTAAATTGCTTAGTTTTAAACAGTGACAACAAGAAATCAGTGAAGTGAAGTGAAGTGAAGTGGCTCAGTCGTGTCCGACTCTTTGCGACCCCATGGACTGTAGCCTACTAGGCTCTTCTGTCCATGGGCTGTCTCTTATACACATCTAGATGTGTATAAGAGACAGGTGCCAGAAAGAATCTGTTTGAAACTGGGATTTAANTGAGCCACGAGGGAAGTCCAAGAAATCAGTAGGCAAAAAAATTAAAAAAATTTTTCAAAGGGAAAAAAATAAACAGAAACTGTCCCTGAAAAAGACCTGATTTTAGATTACTAAACAAAAACATTAAAACAGTTGCCTTTAGAGTGCTCAAAAACTGAAGGAAGAGGTGCAAAAAGTCAAGAAAGCAAAACGTGAACAAAATGGAAATGAACAAAAAAGTGAACGAAATGGAAATCTCAATAAAGAGATAGAAAACCTAACAGTAGAAGCTGTCCCTGAGGAAAACCAGATATAGCTCTAACAAGAAAAAAATTTAAATTAGAGAACACAAATCTGGTCAAAGAACTAAAGGATACCAAGTCTGAAAATTCAAAGGAAAATATGAGAACAATGTCTCACCAAATAGAGAACATCAACATCAATATACAAAGTATTTCAAAAACCAAATCGAAATTTTAGGTTGACACTAAATGAAATGTAAAATTTACCAAAGTTGATTAGTAACAAATTTAAGCTGACAGAATAAAAAATTAAAGAGTTTTAAGATAGCCAGTCTGAGGAACAAAAATTCAAAACTAATGAAGAAAATCAAACAGTCTCAGAGACAAACAGGATGCTATCAAGAGTACCACTATATGTATAAGGGGGGAATCTTAAAAGAAGAGAGAAAGTGCAAAAAGAATATTTGAAGAAGTGATGCCCAAAACGTTCCCAAGTCTGAGGAAAGAATGAAATATACATAGATTCAGATATTTTAGCAAAGTGAGACTTAAAATAGTAATGACAAAATTATTAACATACTTATAACATTACATAATTTGTTATTGCTTAAAGAATCCACCTGCAGTGAAGGAGACCCAGGTTCATTTTCTGGGTCAGGAAGATCCCCTGGAGAAGGGATGGGCTACCCACTGCAGCATTCTTGGGCTTCCCTGGTGGCTCAGTTAATAAAAAAATCCACCTGCAATGTGGGAGACCTGGGTTTGATTCCTGGGTTGGGAAGATCCCCTGGAGGAGGGCATGGGAACTCATTCCAGTATTCTTGCCTGGAGAATCCCCATGGACAGAGGAACCTGGCAGGCTGCAGTCCAGGGGGTTGCAAAAAGTTGGACACGACTGAGCAACTAAGCATAGCACATCACATTGTAATTCTTGGTGCTTAAAAGTTTTAAATCAAACTTTATATATTTAAGTCCATTAAAGTATGCCTTTAATTCTTCCTATCATGTTAATAATTCTTTTTTTTTTTCTTCTTACAAAATTACATTGCTTTACATGGGCATTTATTTTCCTAACTAAATTTCCATCTTAATAAATTATCTAAAAGTAATATATTTTACATGATTTTTTTTAATAAGCACAATTACATTTGGAGATTTAAATATGATACTCTCAGTAATTAATTAAATAGAAAATCAGTAAGGGCATAGAAAATTTGAATAATATAATCAACCAAATTTATCTGATATTTACAGATAAATTTTTGTTACACAAAAATACATGATAATTTTAATTGAGGAAACATGTAAAGCATGAAAAGAAATGTAATTTTAGGCCTGCCCACCCAGCACTGTGGGAACAGGCGCACACAGTCTGGCCATACTGCAGCAGCCAGGCCTTGGCTGATAGGGAGCCCTGCAGTGACATGGACTAGGCTTTTGTCTTTTAAAAATAAAACTGCTCTAGACTCATTGGAAAAGATTCTGATGCTGGGAGGGATTGGGGGCAGGAGGAGAAGGGGACGACAGAGGATGAGACGGCTGGATGGCATCACTGACTCGATGGACGTGAGTCTGAGTGAACTCCGGGAGTTGGTGACAGGGAGGCCTGGCATGCTGCAGTTCATGACGTCGCAGAGAGTCAGACACAACTGAGCGACTGATATGAACTGAAGAGGAACAAGATGGTAGAGGAGTAGGTGGACATGGAATATATCTCTCTCCACAGATACATCAGGAATACACCTTCAGACACAGAAGTGCATGCAGAACACCAGCTGAGAGCGGACAGGAGTACCTGACCCACAGAAAAGAATATATAGACCGACGCAAAACTCAAGATCAAGCCCCGAACCTTTGGAGTAGGAGCACTGACGCCAAGACCCTAGACTACCAGAGAATTAACCCTGCTGCTAAGTCACTTCAATCGTGTCCGACTCTGTGTGACTCCACAGTCGGAAGCCTACCAGGCTCCCCCCATCCCTGGGATTCTCCAGGCAAGAACACTGGAGTGGGTTGCCGTTTCCTTCTCCAATGCATGAAAGTGAAAAGTGAAAGGGAAGTTGCTCAGTCGTGTCTGACCCTCAGCGACCCCATGGACTGCAGCCTTCCAGGCTCCTCCACCCATGGGATTTTCCAGGCAAGAGTACTGGAGTAGGGTGCCATTGCTTTCTCCGAATTAACCCTAGGGTGTATCAAGTAGTGAGAACTCACACAAAGGAAACCACTGGAATACAAGACTCAGCATCACCCAACCACCAATAACAGCCTGTGCAGGACACCTCATCTAAACAACAAACAAAACAAAAATACAAACCCAATCATCAGCAGACAGGATTACTACCTTACTGAGCCTTGCCCATCAGAGGAAAAACAAACAAATGAAAAAATAAGAACTCAGCACAAATCTCATCCTTTAAGAAGCTTACACAAACCACTGGACCAACTTTAGAGGGCAGAAACCAAAAGGAAGAAAGAATTCAGCCTTGAAGCATGGGAAAAGGAGACCTCAAATACAAAAAGTTAAAAAAATAAGAAAAGGCAGAGAAATGCTACACAAATGAAGGAACAAACTAGAAACACAGAAATCCAAATAAATGAAGAGGAAATAGGCAAACTACCTGAAAAAGAATTCAGAATAATGATAGTAAACATGATCAAAAACCTTGAAAACCAAATGGAGAAAATACAAGAATCAATTAACAAAGACCTAGAAGAACTAAAGAATAAACATTCAGAGACAAACAACACAATTACTGAAATTAGAAAGTCCTCTAGAAGGAATCAATAGTAGAATATCTTAAGCAGAATGAATCAGTGAGCTGGAAGATAAAATGGTAGAAATAACCTCTGAAAGCAGAATAAAGTAAAAAGAATGAAAAGAACTGAGGATGGTCTCAGAGACATCTGGGACAATATCAAACATACCAACATTCGAATTATAGGGGTCCCAGAAGTAGAAGAGAAAAAGAAAGGATATGAGAAAATTTTTGAAGAGATTATAGTTGAAAATTTCCCCAACATGGAAAAGGAAATAGTCAATCAAGTCCAAGAGGCACAAAGAGCCCCAAACAGGACAAATCCAAGGAGAAACACATCAAGACACATACATAATCAAACTAACAAAGACTAGACATAAAGAAAGAATATTAAAAGCAGCAAGGGAGAAGCAAAAAGTAACATACAAGGGAAGCCCCATACATTAACAGCCGATCTTTCAGCAGAAGCTCTGCAGGCCAAAAGGGAATGGCAGGATATATTTAAATTACTGAAAAGGAAAAATCTACAACCAAGATTACTATACCTTGCAAGGATCTCATTCAAAATTGATGGAGAAATAAAAAGATTTTCAGACAAGCAAAAGTTAAGAGAATTCAGTAACACCAAACCAGCTTTACAACAAATGTTAAAAGGACTTATATAGTCAAGAAATACAAGAGAAGAAAAAAGATCTACAAAATTAACCCCAAACAATTAAGAAAATGGAAATAAGAACATATATATCAATAATTACTTTAAATGTAACTGGATTAAATGCCCCAACCAAAACACACAGACTGGCTGATGGATACAAAAACAAGACCCATATATATGCTGTCTACAAGAAATCTACCTTAGACCTCAAGAGACATATGGACTGAAAGTGAGAGGATGGAAAAATATATTCCATGCAAATGGGAAGCAAAAGAAAACTGGAGTATCAATTCTCATATCAGACAAAACAGACCTTAAGATAAAGACTACAAGAGATAAGGAAGGACACTACATAATGATCAAGGGATCAGTCTAAGAGGAAGACATAACAATTATAAATATCTATGCACCCAACACAGGAATACATCAATACATACGACAAACACTAACAGACATAAAAGGAGAAACTGAGAGTAACACAATAATAGTAGACTTTAACACCCCACTNATTCTCATATCAGACAAAATAGACCTTAAGATAAAGACTACAAGAGATAAGGAAGGACGCTACATAATGATCAAGGGATCAGTCTAAGAGGAAGACATAACAATTGTAAATATCTATGCACCCAACACAGGAATACATCAATACATAGGACAAACACTAACAGACATAAAAGGAGAAACTGAGAGTAACACAATAATAGTAGGAGACTTTAACACCCCACTCACACCATGGACAGATCATCAAAACAGAAAATTAATATGGAAACATGAGTCTTAAATAATACATTAGATGAAATGGATCTCATTGATATCTTCAGGACATTCCATCCAAATGCAGAAGAATAAACCTTCTTCTCAAGTGCACATGGAACATTCTCCAGTATAGACCACATCTAGGGTCACAAATCAAACCTAAGTAAATTTAAGAAAAGTGAAATCATATCAAGCATCTTCTCCAACCACAAAGCTATGAGACTAGACATCAATTAAAAAAAAAACAAAACCTGTAAGAAACACAAACACATGGAGAGTAAGCAACACACTTCTAAATAACCAACAGCTTACTGAAGAAATCAAAAGGGAAATCAAAAATTTTCTAGAAACAAATGACAATGAAAACACTACAACTCAAAATTTATGGGATGCAGCAAAGCAGTCCTAAGAGGGAAGTTTATAGCAATACAATCCGACCTCAAGAAACAAGAAATACATCAAATAGACAGCCCAATATTACACCTCAAACAACTGGAAAAAGAAGAACAAAAAAAAAATTAACAGAAGGAAAGAAACCATAAAGATCAGAGCAGAAATGAGTGAAAAAGAAACGAAAGAAACAATAGTAAAGATTAATAAAACTAAAAGCTGGTTCTCTGAGAAGGTAAAAAAAATTGACAAACCTTTAGTCAGACTCATCAAGAGAAAAAGACAGAAGAATCAAATCAACATTTTTAGAAATGAAAAAGGAGCGATTACAACAGACAATGCAGAAATACAAAGGATTATGTGAGACTATTATGAACAACTCTATGGTAATAAAATGGATAATCTGGAAGAAATGGACAGATTCTAAAAAATTTAAGTCTTCCAAGACTGAACCAGGAAGAAATAGAAACTATGAACAACCCAATTACAAGCACTGAAATTGAAGCTGTGAGCAAAAATCTGCCCAAAAAACAAAAGCCCAGAACCAGATGGCTTCACAGGAGAATTCCATCAAACATTTAGAGGAGAGCTACTGCCTATCCTTCTCAAACTCTTTCAAAAAATTGCAGAGGAAGGAACACTTCCAGACTCATTCTACGAGGCCATCACCCTGATACCAAAACCAGACAAAGACAACACTAAAACAGAAAACTCCAGGCCAGTATCACTGATGAACGTAGATGCAAAATCCTCAACAAAACTTTAGCAGACAGAATTCAGCAACACATCCAAAAGCTCATACACCATGATCAAGTTGGGCTTATTCCAGGAATGAAAGGATTCTTCAATATACAGAAATCAATCAATGTGATATACCATATCAACAAATTGAAAGACAAAAACCATATGATTATCTCAATAGATGCAGAAAAAAGCCTTTGACAAAACTCAGCACCCATTTATGACTAAAACTCTTCAAAAAATGGGCATAGAAGGAACCTACCACAACACAGTAAAGGCCATATATGATACGCCTACAGCAAACATTATTCTCAATGGTAAAAAACTGAAAGTGTTCCCCCTAAGATCAGGAACAAGAGCATCCACTTTCCCCACTATTATTCAACATAGTTCTGGAAGTCCTAGCTATAGCAATCAGAGAAGAAAAAGAAATAAAAGGAATCTAGATTGGAAAAGAAGTAAAGCTCTCACTGTTTGCAGATGACATGATACTGTACATAGAAATTCCTAAAGATACTATCAGAAAATTATTAGAGCTAATCAGTGAATTTAGCAAAGTTGCAGGATACCAAAATCAATGAACAGAAATCACTTGCATTTCTATATACTAACAATGAAAAATCAGAAAAAGAAATTAAGGAATCAATATCATTCACCATTGCAACAAAAAGAATTAAATACCTTGGAATAAACTCACCTAAGGAGACAAAAGAACTGTACACAGCAAATTATGACACTGATGAAAGAAATCAAAGATGACATAAACAGTTGGAGAGATATTCCATGTTCCTGGGTAAGAAGAATCAATATTGTGAAAATGACTATACTACCAAATGCAATCTACAGATTCAGTGTGATCCCTATCAAATTACCAATAGCATTTTTCACAGATCTAAAACAAAAAAATTGATAATTTATATGGAAACATTTCCTTCTCCAGGGGATCTTCCCAACCCAGGGATCAAACCTTGGTCTCCTGCATTGCAAGCAGACACTTTACCGTCTGAGCCACCAGGGAAGTCTCATATGGAAACATAAAAGACACCAAATAGCCAAAGCAGTCTTGAGAAAGAAGAATGGAACTGAAGAAATGAACCTTCCTGACTACACTACAAAGCTACAGTCATCAAGACCGCATGGTACTGGCACAAAAATAGAAATATAGACCAAGGGAACAAGATAGAAAGTCCAGAAATAAACCCATGCACCCATGGGTACCTTATTTTTGACAAAGGAGACAAGAATATACAATGGGGCAAAGGTAACCTCTTCAATAAAAGGTGCTGGGAAAACCGGACAGCTACGTGTAAAAGAATGAAATTAGAACACTTCCTAACACCATACACAAAGATAAACTCAAAATGGATTAAAGACCTAAATGGAAGACCAGAAACTATAAAATCCTTAGAGAAAAACATAAGCAGAACTCTCAGTGACATAAATCAAAGCAAGGTCCTCTATGACCCACCTCCTAGAGTAATGGAAATAAAAACAAAAGTAAACAAGTGGAACGTGATTAAATTTAAAAACTTTTGCACAGTAATGGAAACTACAAGCAAGGTGAAAAGACAACCTTCTGAATGGGAGAAAATGACAGCTAATGAAACAACTGACAAAGGATTAATTTCCAAAATATACAAGCAGCTCATACAACTCCATACCAGAAAAAACAAACAACTCAATCAAAAAGTGAGGAAAAAAACCTAAACAGACATTTCTCCAAAGAAGACATACAGATGGCTAACAAACACTTGAAAAAATGCTCAACATTGCTCATTATTAGAGAACTGCAAATCAAAACCACAATGAGATATCACCTCACACCAGTCAGAATGGCCATCATCAAAAAGTCTACAAACAATAAATTCTGGAGAGGGTGTGGAGAAAAGGAAATACTCTTGCACTGTTAGTGGGAATATAAACTGATACAGCCACTCTGGAAGACGGTATGGAGATTCATTTAAAAACTAGGAATAACACCACCATATCACCCAGCAATCCTACTCCTAGGCATATACTCTGAAGAAACCAGGGTTGAAAAAGACACATGTATTCCACTGTTCATTGCAGCACTATTTACAATAGCTAGAATATGGAAGCAACCTAGATGTCCATCAACACATGAATTGATAAAGATATTGTGGTACATATACACAATGGAATATTACTCAGCCATAAAAAGGAATACATGTGAGTCAGTTCTGATGAGGTGGGTGAGCCTAGAACCTATTATACAGAGTGAATTGAGTCAGAAAGAGAAAGGTAAATATTGCATTACAATGCACATATACGGAATCTAGGAAAATGGTTCTGAAGAAATTATTTACAGGGCAGCAATGGAGAAACAGACATAGAGAATAGACTTATGGACATGGGGAGAGGGGAGGAGAGAGTGAGATGTGTGGAAAGAGCAACATGGAAACTTACATTACTATTTGTAAAATAGATAGCCAATGGGAATTTGCTGTATCGCTCAGGGAACTCAAACAGGGGCTCCGTATCAACCTAGAGGGGTGGAATGGGGAGAGAGGTGGGAGGGAGGTTCAAAAGGGAGGGGATATATATATATGTGGAAAGAGCAACATGGAAACTTACATTACTATTTGTAAAATAGATAGCCAATGGGAATTTGCTGTATCGCTCAGGGAACTCAAACAGGGGCTCCGTATCAACCTAGAGGGGTGGAATGGGGAGAGAGGTGGGAGGGAGGTTCAAAAGGGAGGGGATATATATATATACCTATGGCTGATTCACATTGAGTTTTTACAGAAAACAAAATCTGTAAAGCAATTATCCTTCAATAAAAATATAAATTAAAAAGAAAAATGTAATTTTATTAAAGGCAAGAACAAAAAGGCAATAAGAAATCAATACTCAGATCTTTGGAACTATTTTCATAAAGGTTAATTTTTTTTAATATAAAACCTGATGCATTTTCATATATGAAAGGACAAGGTGAAATATAATTTTAAAAAACTAAATATATAATACTTATATGCATTATATACACTAACATAGTCTATTTCCATAAGTCAAAATATTTATACTAACACTATATTCTCAAACACCAAAATATGGTTCTATATACTATAACAGTAGATCTATCTCATGTCTGTCTTAAGCTTTTCCATCTGTAGTTGTCTGGGTTTCATGAGTTTCTCATGAATGACATGTATGTGTGCATATGCTAACATATGCATGTAAACATACATGTTCTTGTGAGAGTGTGGGTGAACATGCTTATTAAGAAGAATTTTTGTAATATGAATTCCATGTTCATGAGTGGTTTTTTTTTAACCTATCACTCCTAGGTCTTATTTAAGATTTTGCTTTGTAGACTTAACAGTTGGAGAAACTACTATAAGAAATTAGAAAATTGGAAATAAACAGTTAAATATTTTTCTCAGATGAATCCAAAGTGGATG
>SJYX01020315.1:0-10601 GCA_006410675.1 Oreotragus oreotragus
CCTGATGCTGGGAGGGATTGGGGGCAGGAGGAGAAGGGGACGACAGAGGATGAGATGCCTGGATGGCATAGCCGACTCGATGGACATGGGTTTGGGTGAACTCCGGGAGTTGGTGATAGGGAGGCCTGGCGTGCTACCGTTCATGGGGTTGCAAAGAGTTGGACATGACTGAGCGACTGAACTGAACTGAACATAAAGGTGAAACAAACACTTTTTCTGACATACAAAAGCTGACAGACATCAGTAGCAGCAAACTTACAAGAAATACTGGAAGTCGTTGAACCAAAAAGAAAATTACACCAGATGGAAATCTGAACCTACACAAAGGAATGAAGACTATCAGAAACAGTGAATATGTGGGCAAACATAAACGCCTCTTCTTATTGAAAAAAAACACACACTCTTTAAAGATAATTGTTTAGGGCAAAACTATGCACTGTAAAATAAAGAGAAAAATATACTGTGAAGTTTATAATATGTGTAGAAGTAAAATACACGACTGCGTGTACTCAGTTGCTAAGCTGTGTCTGACTCTTTTGTGACCCCATGGACTGTAGCCCACCAGGTTCCTCTGTCCATAGAATTTTCCAGGCAAGAATACTGGAGTGGGTTGCTATTTCCTCCTTCAGGGGATCGTCCTGACCCAGGGCCTGAGCCCAGGTCTCCTGCATCTGCAGCACTGGCAGGCAGACTCTTTACCACTGAGCCACCTGGGAGGCCCAAAACATAAACTACAACAGCAGAAAGGCAGGAGAGTGTGTCTTGTAACACATACGTGAAGACTGACGGTAATGAGCCGCAGGAGCACACTAACTATAAACTTTGCAGCAGCTGCTAAACACCAAAATACCCCACCTGAGACATACAGCAAGTAAGGCAATAAAGGCCATTAAATGGAATCAGAAAATACTCAGATGAAAAAGAGAAGGAAAGGAAGAAAAAATACATGGGACAAACAGGAAATAGCAATATGAGAGGAAAATCAAACCATATCAGTAATTACAGTAAGTGCAAATACTCTAAACACCCCCAATTAAAAGGTAGAGATTGTCAAACTGGACTAAAAATAACACCTAACATGAAAATAATTTCTTACATACAGAAAGATTTTACCAGGTTATTCTGATCTACGAGTTACAGCAAAGTACCTCATGCGTTATGAATCAGTTGTAAAACCACCCAGGCACTATCATTTGGCCTGTTTCCTCCTCTAGGATTGTTGGCTGGCATGACCTGGAAGGTGCCTTTATGCAGGCTCTAGAATTCTATGACTATGACCAAACTGTGTCATCAGTTGCACACCTGTCAACCTTAAAGATAAACATGAACATTGTAGGTTCTGGTCCCTAAAAAGGCAGGGGCTGTTGGGAAGAGTGCCAGAACGGTGATAGTCACGCATGGCTGTGTTCAGGACAAGCCTGGAGCACTCACTCTAAAAGGCAGACCCCCCCCACCCCGTCTCATATTCAGACCCTGATTGTGCAGGTGTGGAGTGAGACTCAGAAGCGATCGTTTTTAATAAATACCCTCAACAGGCTTAAACACAGATTGTTGAACAACTATATCTGAGAAACGCCAAGAGGGTTACAAACCATATTCTGCCTCCACTTGCGTTTCTATCTTCACATTGTGATTGAGGCTTGTCTCTACATGGAAGGGAGTGCTGTGCCCCAGCAGGGCGCTGGGGCAGACATACACTCCCTAGCGCTGCAGCCTCCTGCCAGCACTGGTGGACGCCCCCTGCCTGAACATCCTCTCCAGGGTCAGGACTTCCTCATCAACTCCTGACTGGACTAAGTGGCTCTGGATCTCCTCTTTATTGAGGCAGCAATGATCTCATTACTGTGGCTACAGACTGCATACTTAAGTCTTTACCTAACCATCTTGCAATGCCTGCCGCAGGTGGCAAGGAGGAGAAGCATACAAATAATCAATAAAGCTTTCACCACTAAAAAAGAGAAATCCTACAGCATAAATGACGGTACAGTCAATAACACCCTAGATGAAAAAGACAGAACACAGAGCGTGAATGGAGGACTGTGAATCGCTTATGCAAAGCGGTGCATTAATTTAAATAGATTAGGGTAGATTAATGATGCCAGTTACGATCCTGAGGCGTCCTGGCTCAGACAGTACAGAGTATGCCTCCAATGCAGGAAACCTGGGTTCGATCCCTGGGTCAGGAAGATCCCCTGGAGAAGGGAATGGCTACCCACTCCAGTCTTCTTGCCTATAGAATTCCAGGGACCACAGGGTTGCAAAGAGTCAGACACGACTGCGCGACTAATACTCCCAATTCCAATGTGAAACGTGCAAGAAAGGATGGCTATAGAGAGCCAACTGGGAATTAAAATAGAATGCTAAAAAATACTGAGTTAATATCCCCAAAGAAACTCACAAAAGAAGCAACAGAGAAAAAAAGACATGAAGAGAAATATGCAATCAGATCAATAATTATATTACTTATAAATAGCCTAAACATTATAAGTCAAAAGGTAGAGAATCATAAACAAGTAACAAGGTAAAAACTACAGATGTTACTCAACTATAGTTTGTCTATCGGAAATGTATTTTTAAAGTCCAAATTTCAACCCATGGGTTGAAAAGAAAAGGATTAAGAAAAAAAGACATAAAACATGACACAGCACAAGAAAGCCAGTGTGGCTATTTTATCATCAGACAAAACAGACAAGGAGCATCTCAGGAGAGGAGGAGGATCTTTCATCACCTGACCTGTGTGCTCCAAGGCTGCCTCTCCTTTCTGGATCACTTACTTGATTCTGGATTCTTGGGCATTACACAGTAATAGCCCCTTACAGTGCTCAATGCTTTAAACATCCAACTTCCTCCACTGATGAAGTGAAAAAATCATGTTGGCTTTTAATGTCACTTGAAATTTCAAAATGACTCAAAACCAATGAGAACAATGATCATTCTGAAATGTTTTTTCAAATTGTATCTATACTCCCCAAATCCCAAGGCTCCTCTTCCCCTGTAAACCCCTCCTGGGTAGCTGAAAGGGGACCAGCATGGAAAGGAAAAATGAAGATGACCTGAATGGTCAACATGAGACAGAATTCCTACACTTGTGCAGGAAACCTTCATTTCTCAAATTTTAATACTTAATTTTAAAATAAAAGCTTCCACGAAGAGACTAAACAATACAAGTGTCAACAAAAATTTGTGTTTCTTAGTGAATTTTAACAGAACTCCATATGGGAAAAGGAACCCGGGATATGAACTGAAGCCGTATCCTTAAGGGTTAGTGCATCTTGCCTCAAGTCAGAGTCAACAGAGTCTTCTAGCTCAAATCAGACCAGAATCAAATGTGTTACAGTGTAAATAAGGAGAACATCCAGGAAGGGGGAACAAGAGAAAGAAATGCTAAGACAAGGGCGTTCATCTTGTGATTTATAAAAGTGAATCCCGCCCCGTGTGTGAAACTAAGGGGCCACACAGCAGAGGTGGCCGTCGACACCCCCGCAGGTCAGGAAGGCTCTGTCCACTCCGGCCCCACTCGGGCACCAGCAGAAACCCAGAACCACAGGAACCAACACCCCAACTTCCAGCCGTTTTAAATTCAAGGAAAACGACGTCTTAAAATGTAAAAATTTAAAAGCTGGACCCATTTGAAATGTAAAGATGAGAGGTCCCTACATGGCTACAGTGAGAGTGACGTGACAAAGACAGAGGCTCGTTAAAGTTAAGACAAATCTGAGTCCAAATCTCAGGTCCTGCTCCTCATGAACTCTGCCTGTGAACTTGTGCAGGCCATTCATTAACTCGGCTGCATTTCCTCACACAAACATGTTTGTTGTCAAGACTTTCAGACACACAAAGATAACATCTATCATGCACCTAACACAGTGTCAAGCTAGGACATCAATATTCCCTCAAACCTACAATTCACGTGTTTCTGAGACAACCTCAGCATGGTTTCCCTGAGTTTTAAATGTCTTCACCCATCTCATTCAACCACTAAGCAGGATGCTGTCTCCTGTTTACTGTGAGTGTCAGGCACTCAACAGAGAACACAGATACAAAACCTAGACAGAGTGTGTACACACGGAAGTGTCTATGAGCACACGTGTATATAAAGGCACGCACAGACACAGACATGCTCCAAAGCGCACACACACCACGCGCTCTTCACCTTACACGGCTAGGTGCACCCGGAGAGCAGAGAAGGCCTCACAGCCCACAGTCCTGGGAGGACACAGGGCTGCCCCGCAGGACAGAGGGTGGAAGAGTGTCCTAAGCCAAGAAGCCTGGGGACAGGGTGTCAAGGAAAAGCAAGTCACATCAAGACAGATGAGAAGACTTTCAGGGCACAGGGTTNAGGCCTCACAGCCCACAGTCCTGGGAGGACACAGGGCTGCCCCACAGGACAGACGGTGGAAGAGTGTCCTAAGCCAAGAAGCCTGGGGACAGGGTGTCAAGGAAAAGCAAGTCACATCAAGACAGATGAGAAGACTTTCAGGGCACAGGGTTCACACAGAAGTGAGGCAGGAGGAAGAGGAGGGGCCCAGATCAACCTGGCCTTCTGCATTTCAAAGAGTTTGCAAAATCTTCCTCCCTGGCTGGAAAGCCTGCCTTTGAGATTTTCTAAGCAACAACATAGTTAAATTCAACCACTACGTCCTTTGAGCAGTGGACATATTCAACTATATGAATAAGTGATTTAAATGTGATTTTAAATGATCAATTGTTAATTAAAACCATCTTTTTCATTTGGAAGAAGCAGAGCTCGTCATGTCTCTCCCAAGGGCAGGGTATTCCGAGAGCACCAGAGCCTGAAGACAAAGAAAATCCCTGCTGGAAGGTTGGCGTAAGATGATTGGTTGGGGCACTGTAGGCTGTTCACTGGAGTGGGCATCTTTGCCTAGCTGGGAGTCAGGAAGCTTGCTGGTGATCATCAGGGGCTTTTGGCAACAGTTACAAAGGGGCTCAGCCAGCTTGAAGGTGACCTTGCTCCTGGGCTCTGATTCTATGGCCTTGGTGCGAGGCCTCCCACCTGCGGCCTAGGGGCAGGACTCAACATCCCTCCCACCGACAGCCTCCTCTCTAGTTCTTGGATTCTTGGGGGTACCTACTCCATCTTGAGTACTTCCCGCCTTTCTAGACCATCCTTGCTTCTTTCACAGCCTTTTGCGTAGGTGGTTTCCCTCCCCCCACTCTGTCCTCATGGATGCTGTTCACACACACGCCTCTCCTCCCCTGGATAACCCCAGCTTCAACCACACTCACGATGCAGAGGACCCCAGCGTCCTCCTGCTCTGATCCCCGCGTCCTGGGCCGCAGGTCCTTCAGGGTCTCTGCCTCCACGTCATGTGTTTTCTGAAAACCCAACTGTCCAAATTAGTCTTATAAAAAATCAGTTTCTCCTGCAGACTCTCTAATGAACATCACTTCCCCAGGAACCTGAGTTCTCAGGCATGAGGCCTGCAGGTACTTTCCAAAGCCCCTTTCTTGCCCCTGTTATCTAATTGGTCGCTGCTGCTGCTGCTGCTAAGTCGCTTCAGTCGTGTCCGACTCTGTGTGACCCCACAGACGGCAGCCCACTAGGCTCCCCCATCCCTGGGATTCTCCAGGCAAGAACACTGGAGTGGGTTGCCATTTCCTTCTCCAATGCATGAAAGTGAAAAGTTAAAGTGAAGCCGCTCAGTTGTGTCCGACTCTTAGCAACCCATGGACTGCAGCCTACCAGGCTCCTCCGTCCATGGAATTTTCCAGGCAAGGGTATCTGGAGTGGGTCCCCAGTGCCTTCTCCGAATTGGTCACTAAGAACTATGAACTCAACTTCTAAAAAGTCTATCAAAGCCTTCTAAAAGAGGCTCTGATACCGTCTGCCTAGAACAGACTGAGACAGCTGAGCCCTGTAAGGTGTGAGAGGGCTTCCCAGGTGGCACTAGTGGTAGAGAACCTGCCTGCCAAGGCGGCAGACTTGAGAGACCCGGGTTCGACCCCTGGGGCGGGAAGATCCCCCGGGGAAGGAAATGGCAGCCCACTCCAGTATTCCTGCCTGGAATCCCACGGACAGAGAAGCCTGGCAGGCTCCAGTCCGTGTGGTCACATAGTGGGTCATGCCTGAAGCGACTGAGCACGCACACGTGAGGCATGTGAAGCTTTCCCGACGGGCAAGTCAAGCGGGCGACTTTAAGGGCCATTCCAGACCTATTTCCAGGAATGCTCCATCACAGATATGCACCGAGGGTGTGGGCCCAAGGTGCTTCCATCCACAATCTCCCCCCTCCCTGAGCTCAAGACTGCATGGCCCCCGAGCAAAAACCCTCCACTGCACAGCTCAGGGACCCTCTGACACACGGACAGAAGCGCTAAGATACCACCTCTCTGAAGGCTGCAATACCTCCTTTCACAGGTCAGGCATTTGCTCCACAACCCTTTACTTTAAAAATAACTGAACGATTGATAGCTCTTTAAAGATAATTTTCAGATTTTTGACATGTAAGTTGGAAGAAATTCAAGAAAATTAGTGGCACTACTAAAAAACTCTTTCCATCCACTTATCTACATCAACAAAATTTCTCTGCTTACAGCTTTGAAAATCAAAAGTAAAACTTATGCTAAATATAGTCTCATTTGAGCAATAAATTATTCTCACCCATGAATACATATTTTTTTTAAAGCTCCACTTTATTGAGATGCTAATTCAATAAAATTTCGTTTACCAAGTGTTTATTATAATTTGTAATACATTCTGGTGGATCAACTGAGTATTAATAATAATAACAAAAACAAAGTTTTAAAGATTTTTATGCCCACAGGAAATTAAAAATTTCCATTTTTCCTTATATCTTTGGTGCCAAAAAAAAGTGAGAGGGTAATCAAAACTTTCAAGCATAAAAATATATTAAGGTAAAATTTCGTTAAGGAAATAGATCGAAGAACAATGGAAAACCTGCAATTTGAAGGATTATTGGATTTTTAAAAATGGCTAATAGTGTATATAAGTGCTATATTGTTTAAATTCCATGTTTAACAGTGATATGACAGTTTCATTTTGAAAATACCTTTAAACTTAAAAAATGAGGTTTCTAAATTATTTTTAGAAGATATCCAGTAGTTAAGTGTGAAGACCACTGCCCTCCACTATCACAATAGTCAACTGTCTACTCGTCTCCTCATTCTAACCAGGCTACGCAGCCTCCCCTCCCCCACCCACCTGGATGCACCCCACCCCCATGCTGGGGGCTCTTCTGCAGGTGCCACAAGCTCTACCGTCTGGAGCTGCTCCTGGTCTGCCCTCTTTTTCCTCATCGCAGTTGAAACTCACCTACTCACAAATACCATCCAGGAAGTACTTCCTACTCCTTCTGATAAAGATCTCTTCCTCCCATGAACTGCCCCCATTCCTGGGGGCACCGGTGCTTTTCCCTACCAGCAGTCGCAGTGTTTCATTTTCTTTTTTCCTTTTGCCCTCCAAACCAAACACAGATAAAGTTCCAGAAGACAAAGCCTGTTTGCTAATCTTTTTATTAACAAACAAACCCAGACAATGGAGTCTCATGGTCCTGAAGAATGCCTGTTCACTAGTAACTGTTCATGAGGAGGTGGTCCAGACACCCGTGAGGGGACGAGGGTCCTTTAAGAGCACTTTACCCCGCCGCCCACACACTCCCAACATCATTAATCTATCAGCACCTCTGAGAAGCGCAGCACCTGAGAGAACTGATACATGTATACACCCTAACTTTCTCCAAGCTTCATCAAAAACATCCTTCTATCCCCACACAGCCTCTAGGAAGAGCTGCTAAAACAGGAAAAAGTCAATTGCCTGTTCCCCTTCCATCTTCCCCTTGATAATGCTAAGGCCACAATAAACTTGCCCAATTTTGTTGTTTCCCAAGTCCTTTATATCAGAAAATGGAAGATAACAAGACAAACCGTATAGATTTAATCATTTTTATAAGAACTACCTTAACATCTGGGGTTTTACACATTTTAACAAATAAACCTACAGACAGAGGAAGGGCAAAATCTTCTCAAAAGCAGAAAGCCAGCAAGGAAACGTAACTGATTCAGGTGAGAGTCACCCAAGAGGTGTGTAAAGCTTGCCTGGGGATGGAAAATCCCCTGGAGTCAAATCACTGCCCTTGCTAACAACAGAAGGAAAAGGAAAAGTATCTTAGAGAAAGCTGGCAGGCATCACACTTTAACCGAGAGCAGAGAACTGACATCAGGTGCCTTCTGAGACAAGCTCTGGGAAAACCAGGGGATTATTTATACAGCATCCCTGGTAAGGGAAGGAGGGAGGAAGAAGCAAGCAAAACCTGAATCAAATCACGAGGAAACATAAAACCAAGCTGACACCTCAAAACTCGCTATAATGAATGATAAAGGCTGAGAACTGTTTCCAAATTAAACAGACAAGACAACTAAACGCCAGCGCAGGGGCCTGGAAGGCAAGACAGTTGCTATAACTGATATTTTTGGACCACTGGTGAGATCTGACAATGAACTACATATTACATAACTGATCAGTGTCAAAGTTACTCTTTCTGAACTTGTTGTCAGAGGACCCTGGCCTTGCTCTCAGGAGATACAGCCTAATGATCAGGTCTAGACATGGGTGAACTCCGAGAGTTGGTGATGGACAGGGAGGCCTGGAGTGCTGCGATTCATGGGGTCACAAAGAGTCGGACACGACTGAGCGACTGAACTGAACTGAGACAACTTCATCTTAAAAGGCGCAACAAAGAAGATTAAGTATATATTACAGTTGTGTGTCTAATTACAACTGTAGAGAGAAAAAGAGCAAATTGCCAAAATGGTAACAATGCTGAATGGAGGTGAAGTTTGAGGAACTAACTATGACGCCCTGGGCAACTTTTGTGTAAATCCGAAAGTTCTCAAAGTAACAAGTAATTGATTTAAAAATAAATCATTTCATTATTTTACTGCAAGTTAGGTTTACGGCCTTATTTGGCTTGAGCAGAAAAATCACGATTATTCTTGGCAAGTGTATACTGAAGTCCTGCAGTATGGTGGGCGCTCTGTGATGGGTGAAGAATTAAAGGCTCCAGATGTAGCTCCTTGCGCACCTGCTATATCCAGTTTCAATTTCTGACAATATAATGCGTATCAGAAATCTTTTCTAGACAACTTCATCTTAAAAGGCGCAACAAAGAAGATTAAGTATATATTACAGTTGTGTGTCTAATTACAACTGTAGAGAGAAAAAGAGCAAATTGCCAAAATGGTAACAATGCTGAATGGAGGTGAAGTTTGAGGAACTAACTATGACGCCCTGGGCAACTTTTGTGTAAATCCGAAAGTTCTCAAAGTAACAAGTAATTGATTTAAAAATAAATCATTTCATTATTTTACTGCAAGTTAGGTTTACGGCCTTATTTGGCTTGAGCAGAAAAATCACGATTATTCTTGGCAAGTGTATACTGAAGTCCTGCAGTATGGTGGGCGCTCTGTGATGGGTGAAGAATTAAAGGCTCCAGATGTAGCTCCTTGCGCACCTGCTATATCCAGTTTCAATTTCTGACAATATAATGCGTATCAGAAATCTTTTCTTTGAATATTAAAGTTCTTAGAAATGATCTTTACTCCTAAGAATAAATCTGTCCTAGAGCATATTTAATTTAACAATTGAATTTAACCTGGAATAATGTGCTAAAATCAACCCTGAATATTGACTGGAAGGAATGATGCTGAAGCTCCAATACTTTGGCCACATGATGTGAAGAGCCGACTCTCTGGAAAAGACTATGCTGGGAAAGACTGAAGGCAGGAGGAGAAAGGGACAACAGAGGATGAGATGGCAGGATGGTATCACCGACTCAATGGACATGAGTTTGAGCACGCTCCAGGAGATGATGATGGACAGGGAAGCCTGGGGTGCTGCAGTCCGTGGGGTCGCTAAGAGTCGGACATGACTCAACAACACTGAGCCAAAGTTCGATCTATGAATATTTCAGAAAACATTTCCCTAAAGTATGCACATAAGAGAAGCAGGGGTGTGTCTACTTGCTCTGCAATTAGGTACCAAGACCTCGTTGTCTGTGTAGCATCTGTGGGTCAGAGATGCGGCACTCGGAGTGCTCGCAGGTGTGGATTCGCGTACATTACAGATGGGGAGTTTGTTCCTCCATGAGCAAACGTGTCACCTGCAGTCATGCTAACCCAAGTGCTCAATTAGTGATACTTTTGTTCTGCATGTAATCCAAATGCAAAAGTCGAGCTAATCCAGGGCCAGACTGCCACCAATCCCCAGAAATGAAGCGCTGAATCTACCTGCATCTTGAAGTTTATTTCCACCAAAAACTAACTGGACAGATGTCAAATCTGACTGAATCCAACTTCCAAGCTGTGTATAAATTTCAATATAAATCCAGCCACAAGAGTTTGGACTGATCGCTTTGATAACCAGACACATTGGATCACACAGCACTCTTCCCACCTCTGCTCCAAGGACTGGCTCCCTTACACAAGAGTGCGTTAAAATACAAAGAAAAAGGGTATACTGTGCCTCCAACATTCCCATGACAGACAGGTGCTACTCGGACAAAAATGATTTTACCCATCAAATACTTAGAACGTGCTATGACATTCACATCCTCCAGAACCTT
>SJYX01020316.1:0-10815 GCA_006410675.1 Oreotragus oreotragus
ATGGACAGGGGAGCCTGGCAGAATGTAGTCCATGAGGTTGCAAAAAGTCAGATACGACTTCACAACTAAACAGACAGCATAAGTGGGGAGTCCCCATGTCGCAAGTTCTGTTACATGCACCAGGGACTCAAGTGTCACATGCTGAGATTGCTTCTCCCTACTTCCCTGTGTCTGTTGAGTCTTCTGAATTCCTTATCTTTGTGCATAGTGCCACTGTTATCTAATCATGGAGCCAAAACCAGACTCCATCTTCTTCCTTTTCACAAACCATGTCCGGTCATTTTATTTCCTGGATGTTTCTTATACCATCCCTTTCTTCCCATCCACTGCCATTTCCTTCTTTCAGCTCTTAAGTTTCCTAGCATCGCAGGAATGGTCACTCATGATCCAGCCCCTGCCAGTCTCCTGAACGTCTGTCCTTGTGGTACAGCATGGTGTTTGACTTTTTCCCTGGCCAGGTTGGCTGACCTCCCCAAGCATACCATGTTCCAAAACTCAGCAAAGGGTTTGTTTCTTTATGAGTGGTTACTTTATAGCTTAAACATGTAATCATACTCCTGCTTCCTTTGAGGCTCAGATGGTAAAGAACCTGCCTCCGATGCAGGAGACCTGAGTTTGATCCTTGGGTTAGGAAGATCTCCTGGAGAAGGGAATGGCAACGCACTCCAGTATTCTTGCCTGGAGGATTCCATGGCCAGGGAAGCCTGGCAGGCTATAGTCCATGGCATCGCAAAGAGTTGGACAATTTCTCTATTCCATTCATTCTGTTTTTTCTTTGTTGTTATTTTTAATTTTATTGACGTACAGTTGATTTACAGTGTTTTTAAATTTCTGCTGTATAGCAAAAGTGGCAGTTATATATATTCTTTTTTATATTTTCCCTTATGGTTTATCACAGGACATTGAATGTAATTCCCTGCTATACAGTAGGGCTTTGCTGTTTATCCATCATGTGATAGTCTGCCTCTGCTAACCCCAAACTCCCAAGCCGTCCCTCCTCCACCCCCACCCTCCTTGGCAACCACAAGCCTGTTCTCTATGCCTGGGAGTCTATTTCTGTTTCATAGATATGTTCATTTCTGTTGTATTCTAGGCTCCTCATATAAGTGATATCATGTGGTATATTTGTCTCTTTCTGGTTTAGTACGATAGTCTCTAGATCCATCCATGTTGCTGCACATGTTAGCCGTGGTTTTATACATGTCCCCATTCCCTGGGATGCCCTCCCCACTGTTCCATCTGGCAAACCCTTGCTCATCCTACAAGCCACATGAAGAATTAACCCGTCAATGGGGTCGTCCCTGAATGGCCCAGACAGATTTCCTCTCACTCGTCTTGTGCAGTGGATGTATTCCCATTAGGGCAGTCCCCAGGGCATGTCATTATTCTTGCTGTTTACTTTCACGTCTCTGTCTCGTGTTCCCTGACCGCACGGGCATGTTCGTCCCTGTGTTCTCTGGCATGGTGCGTGGCACACAGTGAATCTCCATCAGTGCTTGTTGAATGAGTGAAGAAAGGACAACAGTGGCATTTCCTCAACTGGTCAAACCTGTTTTCAGTGTGAATTAGCCATGAAACAAGACACTCTGTACTTTAACCAGTACACATATTCCTAGCAGAAGCCTGATAGCTTTGGACCTTCTGACCTTCCCAAGATGGAGCTTTTTGTGTGAAAGCTGGATCTCTACAATTTTTATTTTTGGGGGTTGGCATATTCCCTGGTGGCTCAGGTGGTAGAGAATCTGCCTGCAATGCAGGAGACCTGGGTTCGATCCCTGGGTTGGCAAGATCCCCTTGAGGAGGGCATGGCAACCCACTCCAGTATTCTTGCCTGGAGAATCCTCAAGGACAGAGGAGCCTGTCAGGCTGCAGTTCGTGGGGTTGGGAAGTCGGACATGACAGAGTGACTAGGCACATATCTCTTGTGATTCTGGCGTTTCTCAATTATTTCAGCTTNGAGGAGGGCATGGCAACCCACTCCAGTATTCTTGCCTGGAGAATCCTCAAGGACAGAGGAGCCTGTCAGGCTGCAGTTCGTGGGGTTGGGAAGTCGGACATGACAGAGTGACTAGGCACATATCTCTTGTGATTCTGGCGTTTCTCAATTATTTCAGCTTTGAAAAGAAATGAAAAGTCAGTCTGAGTTCAGATCACTTTAAATGGATGTATATATTTAGTCTAAGTGTTTAGGTGTAGTTATTAATCAAACCTCAGGAAAAAGAGAGGAAGAAATCTCCTTTAAAAACTAAGCATACATAGAAGTTTGAATATTTCTTTAGATATGCTGCTTTGGGGTTTTGATTGCTTGCCTGTTTTTCAGATTTGTCTGCGAGGGAACAGTGGAAGAGAAGATCTTGCAACTCCAAGAAAAAAAGAAAGATTTAGCCAAACAGATTCTATCAGGATCTGGAGAATTTGTCACCAAGCTCTCCTTGGCTGACCTCAAAGTCCTTTTTGGTATCTAACTTCCTGTTTTTCAAGCTCAGAATAGTGCCACTGTTGGTTTGTACTAGGATCTGGGGGGAACGACTTAACCCTGGTCCTTTGAGCTCTCCTTGGCTTTCAGTTTCACCTTCAAGTCTGATGCCCTTCTCCGAGCGAGGATGAATTATCATGTTAACCGGCTAGTTAACCAGTCATGTTAACCAATCAGCGTATTAAATAAAATCAATAAAGTACTTTAGATAAACAGCCCTGGGAGAGTTGTACCTAAGCTTCAGTAAAAACTTAAAAAGCCCTCTGTGCCTTTTTCTTCTCAGCTAATGGGGACCCAGTGTTCCTGCCTTTTCTAACACAGACTCCCTCCCATCTCTTCAATACCTACCAACAAGGCTACTCCTATAACCATCTCTCTAGACCATTTTTCTGGATTCCACATAGACGCATTAATATACAATTTTTGTTTTTCTCTTTTTGACCTACTTTACTTTGTTTGACGGTCTCTAGGTCCATCCACACCTCTATGAATGACTCGGTTTTGTTCCTTTTTACGGCTGATAGCCCATTGTATACATGCACCACATCTTTATCCGTTCCTCTATTGAGGGACGTTTAGGTTGCTTCCGTGGCTTGGCTGTGCTGTTGTGAATAGCCAGGACATGGAAGCATGTGTCTTTTTGAATTTTGGCTTTCTCGGGGTATATGGGAAATGGGAGTGCTGGGTCTATTTTTAGTTTTTAAGGTACCCCCATACTCTTCTCCATAGTGACTGTCTCAGCTTACATTCCCACCGACAGTGCAAGAGGGTCCCCTTTTCTCCACAGCATCTCCAGACTTTTCAGTGATGGCCATTCTGACAGGTATGAGGAGATGCCTCATTGTAGTTTGATTTGCATTTCTCTTATAATGAGCGATGTTGAGCATCTTTTCTTGTGTTGTTGGCCATCACTATATCTTCTTTGGAGAAATATCTATTTAGGTCTTCCACCCATTTTTTGATTGGGTTGGTTTTTTTTTTTTTGATGTTGAGCTGCATGAGCAGTTTGTGTATGTTGGAGATTAATCCTTGGCCCATTGCTTTGTTTGTAAACATTTTTCTCCCATTTCTGGGGGTTGTCTTTTCATCTTGTTTATGATTTCCTTTGCTGTGCAAAAGCTTTTAAGTTTAATTAGATCCCAGTTTGTTGCTTTTTGGTTTTGTTTTCATTACTCTGGCAGGTGGGTCAAAAAAGATCCCGGTACTTATGTCAGAAGAGTGTTGTGCCTGTGTTTTCCTCTAAGAGTTTTATAGTAACCATCTCTGTGTAGGCTGAGCAGAAGTGGGTTCCTACCTAATGTGTGGTTGGGTAGTATTTGTATTATTGTATCATTTAGAATTTGATATATCATTTATGTTATTATATCATTTTGTGTTATGTTATGTAGTATTTGTGTCATGTAGTTTAACATTTGTATTTTTATAGTATTTGTAGTTTTATACGTTTGCAGTATAGTATAGAAGCACTTAGTCTCATTGTTACATTCAGTATTACTGAATCATATAGTATTTGTATTATTGGCATAATCCACTAAATATGTTTGACGCGTAGCAGAGATAATGCTTTGTGCCCACTAGCCCCCACGTCCCTTTTTCTCCCGACTACCGGAGACTACATTTCCTATTCTTCACTGTGGTTACATGGCCCGTATTGCTGCTGCTGCTGCTGCTAAGTCACTTCAGTCGTGTCTGACTCTGTGTGACCCCATAGACGGCAGCCCACCAGGCTCCCCCATCCCTGGGATTCTCCAGGCAAGAATACTGGAGTGGGTTATCATTTCCTTCTCCAATGCATGAAAGAGAAAAGTGAAAGTGAAGTCGCTCAGTCTGTCCGACTGTTAGCGACCCCATGGACTGCAGCCCACCAGGCTACTCCGTCCATTGGATTTTCCAGGCAAGAGTACTGGGGTGGGGTGCCATTGCCTTCCCCATGGCCCGTATTACGCAGTTTTAAGTCAGTGGAACGTGGAAAGAAGCGATGTGTAAGTCATTTCTTATCTGTCCTTCTAAAACTTTGCATATGAGTCTTTGTGCTTTTTCTTTTCTTGTTGGCCCTCTGAATACAAAGGAACTGATGGACAACTGCAGGGCCCTGCGGAACTGTGGAGCCAATAGATCAGAAGTTTTTAATCTGCTGTTGGCCATGGGCCCTTTGATAGACTGATAAGCCTCAGTTCCTGAATGACAGCAGAACAAAGCCTTCCAGTGCCTCCCTTCCCATCTCAGCTCACCCACGTCGGACTATGACATAATCAAGAAATAATTTTTTTTAGCTATGAGATTTGGGAATTGTGTATATAGCAGTTCATATCCTAATTAATACAAACTCTTTGAGAATTTTCCTTTGGGGAACTATTCAGATTCCCTTCTTCCTGTTGGCAGTCATTTTCAAAACACTTACTCTGCAAATTTCTGCTGAAAAGAGTTGTATTTCTTCTTCGCTAGAATTGTTGCCCTCTTTTGAGTTAGGATTACATGACAAAGCCCTGTGTTAGGCCAATCACAGTGTGGACTGAGGCCCTGGGGCCTTTTTAAGTAAAGGTGCCCCCTAAGGACATAGTCTGAAGGCTGCAAAGGTAGAGATAGGTGGCCTGGAGGGAAGAGTTCTGACTTTACTTCTGGGTTCACCTGAGCTGGGGGGTGTAGCCTTGAAGAAATCATTCCCTCCTCTACACTTTGGTTTCTGCGACTGTGCTGGGCATTGTTTTTAGAACTTCAGCAGCTATAGTGAGCAGTCCCTGATAAAATCAGGAAATAGAAGATGTAAGATTACCCTCCAAGAGTTTGGTTGTATGTTCCACACACCAGGTTAAAGGTAATGTCACCTGAGGAGCTCTGGCTCCCAGGCTGGTAGGAACATTTGCTGACTGTCTGGCGTTTAGCTAGGTGCAGATTCCCCAGGCACCTCAGTTCCTTCCGTCTGTGAGGTGTGAGGATTGGTACAGTCACTGCTCCACAGGGATTTTAACAACATACACACACCATACCCATTTGACACGACAGGGTCATGTCATTTGAAGGCACATTAAGCCAACACTATCGGAGTCCTTTCCAGGCACTGTTTAGGAGAGCGTGTGAGTGTTCTCAGTGTCTGACTGTGACCCCATGGACAGTAGCCCGCCAGGCTCCTGTGTCCATGGGATTCTCCAGGCAAGAACACTGGAGTGGGCTGCCATTTCCTCCTCCAGGGGATCTCAATCCAGATATAGAGCTCACACTTCTGCATTGGTAGGCAGATTCTTGACCGCTCTCTCACCTGTTTAGGAGAGAGGCAGTGTTAACTTTGAGGTTCAAGTATGCTTCCTTTTAGTCTGAAGGTGGATGCAGGGATTATAATGTACAGTCTTCAGATATTCAGAGCCCATTGACTGATGGAATCGACTCAAGATTCCTTCTGCTATCTCAAACAGCTTCTCTAGCTTTCATCATTCAGATTCTAAACTGGCAAGGCCTCCCAGCTTTGTCTTGGTATAACAGGGAGACGCTATTGATGTGAGGTGTGTACAGCAAAAATGGGAGCCACTGTCATTACCAGATGTGCATCCTGAAATCTTAACCCCAGGCTGCCAGTGTCTCGTGAATTATAAGTAGCCTTCCGGTGTCTGTCTCAGGCTCACAGTCATTTTAGGTACTGTGAGTCAGTTTCCTAAGGTCAGGGCGTGACGAGGTGGGTCTTGACCCACTGGCAGTGGGCAGTGTCTCACACTGTAACAGGTGAAGTGCTGCCGTATGAGTTCTGCCAGGGTCAACCAGCTTTCCTTATGTGACACTGTAACTGCTGGATTTTCTTACATCTCCCTGCCTACCTCACCAGACTTAGGTGAGGACAAAATGGGGTAATAAATACTTTATTAAGCATGACATGCTATCCAAATGCTAGTGTTATTGCTGTGGGACCAGGTATTGGAATATGAGAATAAAATAGAAGCATGGGTGCAGCTGAAAGAGCCAGATGGTGAACATCTGTTTCCAAAGTGCAACACTGTTGAGCACCCAGCTTACAAGGTATTTTTATATGACAGAGTTGCCCTCAAAGTTTATAGTTTGACTTCTCTTTGGCAGTATTAATCAAAAAAAGGGCATTGTGCATGCCATGGCTAGATGGAGCCTGGGCCCTTGAAAACCTTCCCTAGGACTCCTGTCGGCATGCAACTATTAGGAACACAGTAGATAGAAAGATGGCTTCGTGGGGCACGACCCCTTCCTCTAGCAATCTTGGATGTGATTTGGAACGGCTGCATATGATTACTGGGTTCTTTCTTCTCTCCGATTGTCTTGCCTGCTGCTAGGTCACTTCAGTCGTGTCCGACTATGTGCGAACCCATAGATGGCCTGGTGAAGTATTAATAGCTTTCAGCAGGGCTCAGTGGTGAAGCCAGATTCTCCTTCATTAACAGGATGGTCATGGAAATGCCATTGTGCAGTGTGACCCCTGTTTGTCTATGATCTTCCTATCTACCATAATGCCTTTAGAGAATTTGGGTTTACAGAGTGGGATGTTATGTTGCTATTTGCTACCCACTATCTAGCTTTAGAAGAAGCCAGAAATAATTAAAAGGCATACCTTCAAGCACAAAGAGAATAACAATAGGAATTTAGAAATTGTAGGCATATAACCCACTCCAGTGCTCTTGCCTGGAGAATCCCGTCGGGGAGGAGCCTGGTACGCTGCAATCCATGGGGTCACGAAGATTCGGACACGACTGAGCGACTTGACTTTCACTTTTCACTTTCATGCATTGAAGAAGGCAATGGCAACCCACTCCAGTGTTCTTGCCTGGAGAATCCCAGGGACGGGGGAGCCTGGTGGGCTGCCGTCTATGGGGACACACAGAGTCGGACACGACTGAAGCGACTTAGCAGCAGCAGGCATATAACCTAGAATAAAATGTTTTCATAGATAGCGATGCAATTAGCGTCAGTTACATACAAAGAACCACTCAAATCAGTAGCCAGGGGACAGGAATGGAAATGAAAGAATCCAGGGATCCCCAGCCTCTGGGATCTAATGCCTAATGATCTGAAATGGAGTTAATGTAATAATAATAGAAATAAAGTGCATGATAAATGTAATGCACTTGTATCATCCCGAAACCAATCCCTTATCCCTGGTCCATGGAAAAATTGTCTTCTATGAAACTGGTCCCTGGTGCCAAAAAGGTTGGAGGCTCCTGCTGTAACCCCTAGGGGGAAATGGGAGACCATGTCTTCACTAGCTCACGTCCTTTGTACCTAGAA
This sequence comes from Oreotragus oreotragus, assembly GCA_006410675.1. Classification (NCBI taxonomy): domain Eukaryota; kingdom Metazoa; phylum Chordata; class Mammalia; order Artiodactyla; family Bovidae; genus Oreotragus; species Oreotragus oreotragus. The sequence continues at coordinate 7,715 of SJYX01020316.1, forward strand.
ACCTTGGCTAATTCTGCATGTAGCAGAGATTACATATGAAAGGAAGGATGGGAAAATACTTTTTTGTTGTTCAGTCACTCAGTGTCCTTCACCATTTCCCGGAGCTTGCTCAAACTCAAGTCCATTGAGTCGGTGATGCCATCCAAACATCTCATCCTCCTGCCTTCAGTGTTTCCCAGCATCAGGGTCTTTTCTAATGAGTTGGCTCTTTGAATCAGGTGGCCAAAGTACTGGAGCTTCAGCTTCAGCATCAGTCCTTCCAATGAATATTCAGAATCAGGGTTGATTCTGTAGGATTGGCTGGTTTGATCTCCTTGCAGTCCAAGGGACTCTCAAGAGTCTTCTCCAACACCACAGTTCAAAAGCATCAATTCTTCATACTCAGCCTTCTTTATGGTCCAATTCTCACATCCATACATGACCACTGGAAAAACCATGGCCTTGACTAGACAGACCTTTGTCAGCAAAGTAATGTCTCTGCTTTTTTGTCCTGCCTGGTCATAGCTTTTCTTCTAAGGAGCGAGCATCCTAATTTCATGGTTGCAGTCACCATCTGCAGTGATTTTGGAGCAAAAGATAACAAAGTCTGTCACTGTTTCCATTGTTTCCCCATCTATTTGCCATGAAGTGATGGGACCGGATGCCATGGTCTTCATTTTTTGACTGTTGAGTTTTAAGCCAACTTAGTTTCACCTCCATCAAGAGGCTCTTTAGTTCCCTCTTCGCTTTCTGCCATAAGCATGGTGTCATCTGCATGTTTGAGATTATTGATATTTCTCCCGGCAGTCTTGATTCCAGTTTGTGCTTCATCCAGCCTAGCATTTTCGCATGATATACTTTGCATAAGTTAAATAAGCAGGGTGACAATATATAGCTTTGACATACTCCTTTCCCAGTTGGGGGTCAGTCCGTTGTTCCATGTCCAGTTCTAACTGTTGTTTCTTGAGCTGCATACAGCCTTCTCAGGGTGCAGGTCAGGTGGTCTTGTATTCCCATCTCTTGAAGAGTCTTCCACAGTTTGCTGTGATCTGCAGAGTCAAACGGGGAAGGCAATGGCACCCCACCCCAGTACTCTTGCCTGGAAAATCCAATGGATGGAGTAGCCTGGTGGGCTGCAGTCCATGGGGTCGCTAACAGTCGGACAGACTGAGCGACTTCACTTTCACTTTTCTCTTTCATGCATTGGAGAAGGAAATGGCAACCCACTCCAGTATTCTTGCCTGGAGAATCCCAGGGACGGGGGAGCCTGGTGGGCTGCCGTCTATGGGGTCACACAGAGTCGGACACGACTGAAGTGATTAACAGCAGCAGCAGCAGCAGAGTCAAAGGCTTTAGGGACTTCGGTGTCTAAGAAGCAGAAGTAGATGTATAAGTAAAAACTTCCACAGCTTGATTATTCGTGTGCGTCCATGCTCAGCCTCTTTGATTGTGTACTATTCTTTGAGACCCTATGGACTGTAGCCTGCCAGTCCCCTCTGTCCATGGGATTCTCCAGGCAAGAATACTAGAGTGGGTTGCCATGCCCTCCTCTAGGAAATCTTCCTGACTCAGGGATCAAACCCATATTTCCTGTGCCTCCTGCATTGCAGGTGGATTCTTTACCACTGAACCACTGGAGAAGCACTTGATTATTCATACATTAATTTAAAAACATATTAAATGTGCCAGGCACTTCTGAGCACTAAGTGAAAGTTGGTCAGTCGGGTCCAATTCTTTGCTACCCTATGGACTATACAGTCCATGGACTTCTCCAGGCCAGAATACTGGAGAGGGTAGCTGTTCTTCTCCAGGGGATCTTCCCAACCCAGGGATCAAACCCAGATCTCCCGCATTGCAGGCGGATTCTTTACCAGCTGAGCCACAAGGGAAGCCCAAGAATACTGAAGAGGGTAGCCCATCCCTTCTCCAGGGGATCTTCCTGAATCAAGAATCGAACTGGGGTCTCCTGCATTGCAGGCAGGTTCTTTACCAGCTGAGCCACAAGGGAAGCCCTTATAAGGGTGAGCAAAACTGAAAAGCAATCTGTCCTCCTGAGGCTTCCAGCCTTATTAAGGGAGAGGGGCGTGAATCAGATCAGGGATGACTGAAGTGGCTGTAGCAACGAGTGCTACAGTCTGGAGGTCCACACAGCTGGGAGGACTTAGAGCAGGGATTGAAGCTAGTTAAGGAGGGCTTCGCTGGGAGGACTTAGAGCAGGGATTGAAGCTAGTTAAGGAGGGCTTCTTTGAGGAAGTGGTGAAGGAATTGAAATCATATAGAAGTTAATGAGGGGGTTCTCAGGTGGAACTAGTGGTAAACAATCTGGCTGCTGATGTAGGCGATGCAAGAGATGCGGGTTTGATCCCTGGGTTGAGAAGATCCCCTCGAGGAGGGCATGGCAACCCTTTCCAGTATTCTTGCCTGGAGAATCCCATGGACAGAGGAGCCTGGCAGGCTACAGTACACAGGGTCACAGAGAGTCAGACACAACTGAAGTGACTCAGCACACACAGAAGCTAATAAAGCAAAAAGAGTGAAACGCCTCTTCTATATTATACTTTTAATTAGCATTTGCTTCACCCAGCCACCTCTTAATGGAAAGAAACCTAACTCAGGTATACTTCCTCTGGAGTAAAGCTGAGTGACCACTACATTTTAGAGTAGAGAATGGGTAGACTGGCAGGTTTGTGTGTACGTATGTTATCCACGACAACCCAGATGTTTATCTTGTTACATCATCCCAGGGGACAGAGGCTGTAATTTGTGGCTCTCTTTTTCCTACCTGTAACACCAGAGACACAGCTTACATCATAATGCTGTACCTTGATGCTTCCGTGCTCTCAACTCAGAGGTGATTTCTGAAGCACTTGGTTACACTGGGGACAGTTCTTAAATCCTGAAACTTCTTTTTGTCCTCACCTTGGAATCTTGGGCTCTGCTGACCAGTTTTACTTTGCCAAGTCTTTCAGCTGGATTTAGACACAGACTAAAAATAGCCTTTCCTTCCCCTCCAACACCTGCACAAATTTTGTAAATATTTGTAATGGAACTGTTACCATTCAGTTCAATTCAGTTTAGTCGCTCAGTCGCATCTGACTCTTTGCAACCCCATGGACTGCAGC
>SJYX01020318.1:0-21568 GCA_006410675.1 Oreotragus oreotragus
CCTGCCAGGCATTATGCAGATGCTGGGCACATAGTGGTGAATGAAAAAAGACATAGGCCTGCCCTCATGCAAGGTTGCTATGGCAGAGTAAGACAGACAGTATACAGATTAGTAAATCTGAAATGTTAAAGATTGTGTAAGGTGAGGATTGTGATGGTGAAGGTCATGAACAAGATGCTGTTATGGAGAATGAGTGGGGATCTAGGCAGCAAGGGAGCATGGATGAATCCTCCAAGACAAGTAGAGCTCGTCACGTCCTAAGGACAACCAAAGGGCTGATGTGGCCCATGGGAGAGCCTGAAGAGAAGACGGAGAGAGGCATGTGGTGCAAGACTCTGGGGGCCGTGCCAGTGACCTTTGCCTTGGACTTGGAACCTTGTCAACGGGTTGGTGACTTTTAACAAAGCAAGGGAATAGGAAGAGGTGGGCGACAAGGTTCTTGGTGGAGGCTATATATTCATTAAACCAAGGAATGTGAGTAGACGGGCAAGAGTGATGTTGTCTTAGAGATGGAGGGAAGTGGATGAATTCACCATGTTTTTTGACATAGAATCCACTGGAGTTGCTGGTGCATTATAAATGTCATACAAATGAAAGCAGGGAATCAAGGATAATTCCAGTTCCTACTGAGCAAGTAAATGAATCTTGATGTCAGTTAATGTCAGTTAATCAGGAAATCTTGATGTCCCTAATGGAAAAGGAGATAGTTGCTGAGCAGTTGTGAATGAATGTGGATTTGGGAGTAAAATCAATAATCTGACATAAGTTCCTGTGAGACATCTAAAGGAAATGACAGATAAGCAGTGGAATAAACCAAGACCCAGATCAAGAAACAGAATGCTAATTTGTGTGTGTGTGTGAGTGTGAGTGTGTGTGAAAGTTGCTTAGTCATGTAGTTGTTTGCAACCCTATGGACCATACAGTCTATGGAATTCTCCAGGCCAGAATGCTAACAGCGCCCCCAGAAATTGCCTTGTTCACCCTTCTAGGAACTAACCTCCTAAAACTTTGCTAAATTCAATAATTCTGATAATTTTTCTAAGAACTTCTTGCTGCTGCTAAGTCACTTCAGTCGTGTCCGACTCTGTGCAGCCCCGTAGACGGCAGCCCACCAGGCTCCCCCGTCCCTGGGATTCTCCAGGCAAGAACACTGGAGTGGGTCGCCATTTCCTTCTCCAATGCATGAAAGTGAAAAGTGAAAGTGAAGTCGCTCAGTCGTGTCTGACTCTTAGCGACCCCATGGACTGCAGCTCACCAGGCTCCTCCGTCCATGGGATTTTCCAGGCAAGAGTACTGGAGTGGGATGCCATCGCCTTCTCCAAATGTCAGGTCATGTCATGTGTGAATACAGTCAGTTTAGATTTACTTCTTTCCTGTCCAGATTCTGTTAGCATGTCACTGTTTTTCTTATTTCACTGGCTAGCGCCACTAGGACATTGTTGATCACAAGGAGCAAGTTGGAACATCCTTACTTTGTTCTTGCTCTGAGGTGAAAAGTATTCAGTATTTCCTCATTAACTATGTTAGCTGTTGGCTTTTCAGAATGCCCTTTATAAGGTTGAGGAAATGCCTTTATAGTCCTAGCTTGTTGAGAATTTTTATAATGAATAAATGTTGGATTTTTTTCAAATGCTTTCTCTGCATTTTCTTCATCTTCTGAGATCATTGTATGGTTTTGGTCCTTTACTTTATAGTATACTACTGTATGGCACTATTTTCAGATGTTAAGCAACTTTGAATTCTTATCGTTCAGTTGCTTAGTCATGTCTGACTCTTTGTGACCCCATGGACGGCAGCACATCAGGCTTCCCTGTCTTTCCTCATCTCCCAAAGTTTGTTTAAACTCATGGACATTGAGTCAGTGATGCCATCCAAGCATCTCATCCTGTGTTGCCTCCTTCTCCTCCTGCCTTCAGTCTTTCCTAGCATCAAAGTGTTTTCCAGTGAGTGAGTTCTTCACATCAGATGATTAAAGTATTGGAGCTTCAGCTTCAGCATCAGTCCTTCCAATGAACACCCAGGACTGATCTCCTTCAGGATGGACTGGTTGGATCTCCTTGCAGCCCAAGGGACTCTCAAGAGTCTTCTCCAACACCACAGTTCAAAAGCATCAATTCTTTGGCACTCAGCCTTCTTTATGGTCCAACTCTCATATCTGTACATGACCACTGGAAAAACCATAGCTTTGACTAGATGAACCTTTGTCAGTAAAGTGATATTTCTGCTTTTTAATACAATGTCTGGTGCATTTTTTGTCATATCTTTTCTTCCAAGGAGCAAGTGTCTTTCAGTTTCATGGCAGCAGTGATTTTGTAGCCCAAGAAAATAGTCTGTCTCTGTTTCCATTGTTTCCCCATCCATTTGCCATGAAGTGATGGGACTGGGTGCTGTGATCTTAGTTTTTTGAATATTGAGTTTTAAGCCAGCTTTTTTACTCTTCTCTTTCACTTTCATCAACAGGCTCTTTAGTTCCTCTTTGCTTTCTGTCATATGGATGATATCATCTGCATATCAGGTTATTGATATTTCTCCCTGAAATCTTGTTTGAAGCTTATGCTTCATCCAGCCCGGCATTTCACATGATACACTCTGCATGTAAGTTAAATAAGCAAGGTGACAATAAACAACCTTTCCTAATTTTGAAACAGTCTGTTGTTCCGTGTCTGGTTCTAACTGTTGCTTCTTGACCTGCATACAGATTTTTCAGGAGGCAGGTCAGGTGGTCTTGTATTCCCATCTTTTGAAGAATTTTCCAGAGTTTCTTGTGATCCACAGTCAAAGGCTTTGGTGCAGTCAATAAAGCAGAAGTAGATGTTTTTCTGGAATTCTCTTGATTTTCCTATGATCCTATGGATGTTGACAATTTGATCTCTTGTTCTTCTGCATTTTCTAAATCCAGCTTGTACATCTGGGATTTCTTGGTTCACATACTGTTGATGCCTAGGTTGAAGGATTTTGACCATTACCTTGCTGGCATGTGACATGAGTACAATTGTGCATTAATTTGTACATTCCTTGGCATTGCCCTTCTTTGGGATTAGAATGAAAACTGACCTTTTCCAGTCCTGTGGCCACTGCTGTTTTCCAAATTTGCTAGCATATTGAGTGCAGCACTCTAACAGCATCATCCTTTAGGATCGGAAATAGCTCAGCTAAAATTCCATCACCTCCACTAGTTTTGTNACTGACCTTTTCCAGTCCTGTGGCCACTGCTGTTTTCCAAATTTGCTAGCATATTGAGTGCAGCACTTTAACAGCATCATCCTTTAGGATCGGAAATAGCTCAGCTAAAATTCCATCACCTCCACTAGTTTTGTTCATAGTGATGCTTCCTAAGGCCCACTTGACTTCACACTCCAAGATGTCTGGCTCTAGTTGAGTGATCATACCATCGTGGTTATCTGAGTCATTGAGATCTTTTTTGTGTAGTTCTTCTGTGTATTCTCGCCATCTCTTTTTACTATCTTCTGCTTCTGTAAGGTCCATACCATTTCAGTCCTTTATTGTGGCCATCTTTGTATGAAATGTTCCTTTGGTATCTCTAATTTTCTTTAAGTAGTCTCTAGTCTTTCCCATTCTATTGTTTTCATCTGTTTCTTTGCATTGTTCACTTAGAAAGTCTGTCTTACCTCTCCTTGCCTTTTTCTGGAACTCTGCATTCAGATGGATATATCTTTCCTTTTCTCCTTTGCTTTTTGCTTCTCTTCTTTTCTCAGCTATTTGCAAGGCCTCCTCAGACAACTGTTTTGCCTTGAATTTCTTTTTCTCGGGGTTGGTTTAGATCACAGCCTCCTATGAACCTCCCTCCATAGTTCTTCACGCACTCTGTCAGTCAGATCTAATCCTTTGAATTGATTTGTCACTTCCACTGTATCATCTTAAGAGATTTGGTTAGGGTCATACCTGAATGGCCTAGTGGTTTTTCCCTGCTTTCTTCATTTTAGACCTAAATTTTGCAGTAAGGAGTTCATGATCTGAGCCACAGTCAGCCCCCAGTCTTGTTTTGCTGACTCTGTAGAGCTTCTCCATCTTCAGCTGCACAGAACATAATCAGTCTGATTTTAGTATTTGCCATCTGGTGATATCCATGTGTACAGTCGTCTCTTGTGGTGTTGGAAGAGGAGGGTGTTTGCTATGACCAGTGGATTCTCTTGGCAAAACTGTTAGCCTTTGCCCTGCCTCATTTTGTAGTCAGAGGCCAAACTTGACTGTTATTCCAGATATCTCTTGACTTCCTACCTTTGCAGTCCAGTCCCCTATGATGAAAAGGACATCTTTTTGGTGTTAGTTTTAGAAAATCTTTGTAGGTCTTCATATAACCATTCAACTTCAGCTTCTTCAGCATTAGTGGTTGGAGCATAGACTTGGATTACTGTGATATTGAACAGTTTGCCTTGGAAATGAACTGAGATCATTCTGTTGTTTTTAAGATTGTGTCCAAGTACTGCATTTTGTACTCTTCAGATGTATAAGCAACTTTGAATTATTGAGATAGATCCAAATTGATCACGCCATGTAACTTTTTGTTGTTCCTGAATTTAGTTTATTCATATTTCATTAAAGATTATTTTATCACTGTGTTCATGAAGTATATTGATTTATGGTTTCTTTTCTTATAATATCTTTATCTGGCTTTGAGTAATCCTAACTTCATAGAATGAATTGAGACGTGTTCCCCCTTCCTATACTTTACAAAAGCATTTGTGAAGTATTAANCAGGTGTGTGAGTGTGAGTGTGTGTGAAAGTTGCTTAGTCATGTAGTTGTTTGCAACCCTATGGACCATACAGTCTATGGAATTCTCCAGGCCAGAATGCTAACAGCGCCCCCAGAAATTGCCTTGTTCACCCTTCTAGGAACTAACCTCCTAAAACTTTGCTAAATTCAATAATTCTGATAATTTTTCTAAGAACTTCTTGCTGCTGCTAAGTCACTTCAGTCGTGTCCGACTCTGTGCAGCCCCGTAGACGGCAGCCCACCAGGCTCCCCCGTCCCTGGGATTCTCCAGGCAAGAACACTGGAGTGGGTCGCCATTTCCTTCTCCAATGCATGAAAGTGAAAAGTGAAAGTGAAGTCGCTCAGTCGTGTCTGACTCTTAGCGACCCCATGGACTGCAGCTCACCAGGCTCCTCCGTCCATGGGATTTTCCAGGCAAGAGTACTGGAGTGGGATGCCATCGCCTTCTCCAAATGTCAGGTCATGTCATGTGTGAATACAGTCAGTTTAGATTTACTTCTTTCCTGTCCAGATTCTGTTAGCATGTCACTGTTTTTCTTATTTCACTGGCTAGCGCCACTAGGACATTGTTGATCACAAGGAGCAAGTTGGAACATCCTTACTTTGTTCTTGCTCTGAGGTGAAAAGTATTCAGTATTTCCTCATTAACTATGTTAGCTGTTGGCTTTTCAGAATGCCCTTTATAAGGTTGAGGAAATGCCTTTATAGTCCTAGCTTGTTGAGAATTTTTATAATGAATAAATGTTGGATTTTTTTCAAATGCTTTCTCTGCGTTTTCTTCATCTTCTGAGATCATTGTATGGTTTTGGTCCTTTACTTTATAGTATACTACTGTATGGCACTATTTTCAGATGTTAAGCAACTTTGAATTCTTATCGTTCAGTTGCTTAGTCATGTCTGACTCTTTGTGACCCCATGGACGGCAGCACATCAGGCTTCCCTGTCTTTCCTCATCTCCCAAAGTTTGTTTAAACTCATGGACATTGAGTCAGTGATGCCATCCAAGCATCTCATCCTGTGTTGCCTCCTTCTCCTCCTGCCTTCAGTCTTTCCTAGCATCAAAGTGTTTTCCAGTGAGTGAGTTCTTCACATCAGATGATTAAAGTATTGGAGCTTCAGCTTCAGCATCAGTCCTTCCAATGAACACCCAGGACTGATCTCCTTCAGGATGGACTGGTTGGATCTCCTTGCAGCCCAAGGGACTCTCAAGAGTCTTCTCCAACACCACAGTTCAAAAGCATCAATTCTTTGGCACTCAGCCTTCTTTATGGTCCAACTCTCATATCTGTACATGACCACTGGAAAAACCATAGCTTTGACTAGATGAACCTTTGTCAGTAAACTGATGTCTCTGCTTTTTAATACAATGTCTGGTGCATTTTTTGTCATATCTTTTCTTCCAAGGAGCAAGTGTCTTTCAGTTTCATGGCAGCAGTGATTTTGTAGCCCAAGAAAATAGTCTGTCTCTGTTTCCATTGTTTCCCCATCCATTTGCCATGAAGTGATGGGACTGAGTGCCGTGATCTTAGTTTTTTGAATATTGAGTTTTAAGCCAGCTTTTTTACTCTTCTCTTTCACTTTCATCAACAGGCTCTTTAGTTCCTCTTTGCTTTCTGTCATATGGATGATATCATCTGCATATCAGGTTATTGATATTTCTCCCTGAAATCTTGTTTGAAGCTTATGCTTCATCCAGCCCGGCATTTCACATGATACACTCTGCATGTAAGTTAAATAAGCAAGGTGACAATAAACAACCTTTCCTAATTTTGAAACAGTCTGTTGTTCCGTGTCTGGTTCTAACTGTTGCTTCTTGACCTGCATACAGATTTTTCAGGAGGCAGGTCAGGTGGTCTTGTATTCCCATCTTTTGAAGAATTTTCCAGAGTTTCTTGTGATCCACAGTCAAAGGCTTTGGTGCAGTCAATAAAGCAGAAGTAGATGTTTTTCTGGAATTCTCTTGATTTTCCTATGATCCTATGGATGTTGACAATTTGATCTCTTGTTCTGCATTTTCTAAATCCAGCTTGTACATCTGGGATTTCTTGGTTCACATACTGTTGATGCCTAGGTTGAAGGATTTTGACCATTACCTTGCTGGCATGTGACATGAGTACAATTGTGCATTAATTTGTACATTCCTTGGCATTGCCCTTCTTTGGGATTAGAATGAAAACTGACCTTTTCCAGTCCTGTGGCCACTGCTGTTTTCCAAATTTGCTAGCATATTGAGTGCAGCACTCTAACAGCATCATCCTTTAGGATCGGAAATAGCTCAGCTACAATTCCATCACCTCCACTAGTTTTGTTCATAGTGATGCTTCCTAAGGCCCACTTGACTTCACACTCCAAGATGTCTGGCTCTAGTTGAGTGATCATACCATCGTGGTTATCTGAGTCATTGAGATCTTTTTTGTGTAGTTCTTCTGTGTATTCTCGCCATCTCTTTTTACTATCTTCTGCTTCTGTAAGGTCCATACCATTTCAGTCCTTTATTGTGGCCATCTTTGTATGAAATGTTCCTTTGGTATCTCTAATTTTCTTTAAGTAGTCTCTAGTCTTTCCCATTCTATTGTTTTCATCTGTTTCTTTGCATTGTTCACTTAGAAAGTCTGTCTTACCTCTCCTTGCCTTTTTCTGGAACTCTGCATTCAGATGGATATATCTTTCCTTTTCTCCTTTGCTTTTTGCTTCTCTTCTTTTCTCAGCTATTTGCAAGGCCTCCTCAGACAACTATTTTGCCTTGAATTTCTTTTTCTCGGGGTTGGTTTAGATCACAGCCTCCTATGAACCTCCCTCCATAGTTCTTCACGCACTCTGTCAGTCAGATCTAATCCTTTGAATTGATTTGTCACTTCCACTGTATCATCTTAAGAGATTTGGTTAGGGTCATACCTGAATGGCCTAGTGGTTTTTCCCTGCTTTCTTCATTTTAGACCTAAATTTTGCAGTAAGGAGTTCATGATCTGAGCCACAGTCAGCCCCCAGTCTTGTTTTGCTGACTCTGTAGAGCTTCTCCATCTTCAGCTGCACAGAACATAATCAGTCTGATTTTAGTATTTGCCATCTGGTGATATCCATGTGTACAGTCGTCTCTTGTGGTGTTGGAAGAGGAGGGTGTTTGCTATGACCAGTGGATTCTCTTGGCAAAACTGTTAGCCTTTGCCCTGCCTCATTTTGTAGTCAGAGGCCAAACTTGACTGTTATTCCAGATATCTCTTGACTTCCTACCTTTGCAGTCCAGTCCCCTATGATGAAAAGGACATCTTTTTGGTGTTAGTTTTAGAAAATCTTTGTAGGTCTTCATATAACCATTCAACTTCAGCTTCTTCAGCATTAGTGGTTGGAGCATAGACTTGGATTACTGTGATATTGAACAGTTTGCCTTGGAAATGAACTGAGATCATTCTGTTGTTTTTAAGATTGTGTCCAAGTACTGCATTTTGTACTCTTCAGATGTATAAGCAACTTTGAATTATTGAGATAGATCCAAATTGATCACGCCATGTAACTTTTTGTTGTTCCTGAATTTAGTTTATTCATATTTCATTAAAGATTATTTTATCACTGTGTTCATGAAGTATATTGATTTATGGTTTCTTTTCTTATAATATCTTTATCTGGCTTTGAGTAATCCTAACTTCATAGAATGAATTGAGACGTACATGCTGAAAGCTCATTCTTGTGATAAACTCAGCTATTTTGACATAGGAAGGTGACAATCGACAGAAATCTAGATTTTTGGTTGCTCTTGGATATTGCTCGTCCACAGAAAAGTCTGCTGGTCCCTGGTTCCTTCTGCTACCATCTCTCTACTGGTATCTTGTCCATCTTCATTTTACCATGTTCTATGGCTGCCTGTGGTATATAAGAAAGGCACATGGGGAGGCTTGTTTTTTGAATTTTTCTGTATCTGAGAACACCTTTCTATTGTCCTGCCCTAAGCCAGACAGCTTAGTTGGGTAGAAAATATTTGTTATTAGCTCTTATTTCTCTCCAAAGTCTCTAGATTTGGTAATGCTGTTTTTTAAATTTTTATTTATTTTTGGCTGTACTGGGTCTTCATTGCTTTGCAGGCGTTTCTCTAGTTGCGAGGCAAGGGCTTCTCATTGCAATGCCTTCTCTTGTTGCACACAGGCTCTAGGGAATGTGGGCTTCAGTAGGAGCAGCCCCCAGGCTCTAGAGCGCAGGATCAGTAGTTGTGTCACAAGCGCTTACTTGCTGAGGCGTGTGGGATTGTCCCAGACTAGGGACTAAGCGCATATATCCTGCACTGGCAAGGCAGGTTCTTTACTGCTGAGCCACCAGCGAAGTCCTGGTAATGCTGCTTTTGAACTTCAGAAGATCCAAAGAAGTTCAACAGCAGCCTGATTTTGTTACTCTGAAGAAATCATTAAGTTTTCTCTTTGGACATTTGTAGTATTTTCCTATGTGCTTAGAATTTGGAAATGTCACCAGGGTGAGATTTATTATTATTGGCTTTTTTTTGTTGGTTGTTGCTGGACTGCGTGGAGCCATTCTAATACGCATGTGTTTTATCAGCTCAGAGATTTGGATGTGATGTCTGTGGGTTTTGTTCTAACTTATTCCTCTAGAAGACTTGTACTTTTATCACTTTAACATTTGTTTCTCTCTTCTTTATATTCTACATATATTATCTTAAACATTGTTCTCATCCCTGTGTTATTTTCTTTTGTATTTTTAGGAGAGCTCCTCAATTTCATCCTCTGCCCACTGGCATATTTATTTCATGCTGCCCCAGTTCTGCCTTCTCTACCCCTGTGAGAACTTGTAGTGTTCTTTTTAATTTCTTTCTTTCATTCTAACCTGTTCTGGTCCTTATGAATTCATACTTAAGTTTCAAAGCTATGGCTTATGGTTTCTTCCTAAAAAGAAAATAGTTTTAAAAAGTTACAGTAAATACTTTTGAAAATTCTGACTTTTCCTTTAGGTTTCAGAATAACAAAGCTTTATTTCCTCTTCATTATATTGCAAGTTTTAATTTTTCCATGAACTCAACCGCAAGTGAGTTATTACAACAGAATTATTTTTTTTTAATTGAAGTATAGTTAATTTAAGGGGCTTCCCTGGTGGTTCAGCAGTAAAGAATCTGCCTGCAGTGTGGGAGACACAAGTTCCATCCCTCAGTCAGGAAGATCCCCTAGAGAAGGAAATGGCAACCCACTCCCGTATTCTTGCCTGGGAAGCCCCATGGACAGAGGAGCCTGATGGACTAGAGTCTACGGGATCACAAAGAGTCGGACACAACCGAGCGACTAAACTACCACCACACTAGTGTTCTGTTAGTTTCGGGTGTACGGCAAAGTGATTCAGTTATACATTATTCTTTTTCACATTCTTTTTCCTTAGTGGTTATTGAGTATAGTTCCCTGTGGTAAACAGTAGGTCCTTTTTGTTTACCTGTTTTGCACATAGTAGTATATACACGTTAGTCCCAACTCCTAATTTATCTCCCTCTGCCCTGCTCACCCTGCTGGTAACTGTAAGTTTGTTTTCTATGTCTGTGGGTCTGTTTCTGTTTTGTAAATAAGTTCATTTATGTCATATTTTAAATTCCACGTATAAGTGATATCATTGGGTATCTTTTCCTCACTTCACTTAGTATGGTAATCTCCAGGTCCATCAGTGTTGCTGCAAATAGCATTATTTCACTCTTTTTGATGGCTGGGTCATGTTCCTGTGTGTGTGTGTGTGTGTGTGTGTGTGTGTGTGTGTGTGTGTGTGCTGGGTCATGTTCCTGTGTGTGTGTGTGTGTGTGTGCTGGGTCATGTTCCTGTGTGTGTGTGTGTGTGTGCTGGGTCATGTTCCTCTGTGTGTGTGTGTGTGTGTGTGTGTGTGTGTGCGCTGGGTCATGTTCCTGTGTGTGTGTGTGTGTGTGCTGGGTCATGTTCCTGTGTGTGTGTGTGTGTGTGTGTGTGTGCGCTGGGTCATGTTCCTGTGTGTGTGTGTGTGTGTGTGTGTGTGTGTGTGTGTGCGCGCGCGGGTGTGTGTGTGTGTGTGTGTGTGTGTGTGTGTGTGCGTGTGCACGCGCGTGCCACATTGTCTTTATCCATGCATCTGTCAGTGGACACTTAGATTTCCTCCATATTTTGGCTATTGTAATGGTTGCTATTGAGAGGGTAACAGGGATCTCCAAAAGGAGGAAATTGGCTGCAAGTGTCAGACATTTTTTCTCTCTCTCTTAAGCAGCAGGAGGAAACAAACTAATAATGTTATATTTTTTCCCCTTCTCTATACAAATTTAAGAAGAGGTTTCTTTTAAAATTCTGTGTTGCCATGACAACACCTGGTTCCACCTGAACTTTTCTCAAACCTTGAACTAACCAATGCGTTTTTCTTATGGAAATATCTTAAGCTATGTTAACATACTATGTATTTACCCTAGACTCTGTCTTCAAGTAGGTTCCACCTAAGACTCAGAACCGATTTGACAAACCAGTAGGTTTTACTCATGCAAATGTTCTTTTAAGCTATATTAATGAGACTGCATTTGCTTGGAAACCTGCCTTTCTTCAAGATTCATGTCAGTCATTGTATGGCCCAGGACAACTCACCTTGTGCCAATGTTTTCTCAGAATGCATGCTGTAGGTGAGGGGCCTGGTGCCAGTCTCTGAGTTTTGAGATATTTCCTTTCTCTAATTATCAGACTGCTAGTAGCTAAAGCATCTGGCTAAAGACTAGCAGGGGGGGCAACTCTTTCTGCCCCCTACTGATGTCTATGTCAGAAGCTTTCTCTATCTCTTCTATACTCTAATAAAACTTATTACTCAAAAATTCTGAGCAGTCAAGCCTCATCACTGGCCCCAGATTGAGTTCTCCTCCAGAGGCCAAGAATCCCAGCATCTTTCATGGCTCAGCAACAACCTTTCACTATGAACATTGAACTGCATGTATCTTTTTGAATTATAATTTTCTCTGGGTATCTGTATATATGCCTAGTAGTATAATTGCTGGATCATATGGTAGCTCTATATTTATATTTTTTAATTTTTTTTTAATTGAAGGATAATGGCTTTATAGAATTTTGTTGTTTTCTGTCAAACCTAGACATGAATCAGCCATAGGTATACATATATCCCCTCCTTTTTTAACCTCCCTCCCATCTCCCTCACCACCCACCCCTCTAGGCTGGTACAGAGCCCCTGTTTGAGCTTCCTGAGACATACAGAAAATTCCAGTAGACTATCTATTTATGTTTAGATTTTGAGGGAGCCTCCATACTGTTCTTCATAGTTGCTGCACCAGTTTACATTCCCACCAAGAGTGTAGGACAGTTTCTTTTTCTCTATACTCTTGTCACCATTTATTGTTTGTAAACTTTTTAATGATGGCCATTCTGACTGATTTGAGGTAATACCTCATTAGTTTTGATTTGCATTTCTTTAATAATTAGCAAATTTGAACATCTTTTTACATGGCTATTGGCTATCTGTATGTCTTCTTTGGAGAAATGTCTGTCTAGGTTTTCTGCCCATTTTTTGGTTGGGTTGGGTTTTTTTTTTTACATTAAGCTGTATGAGCTGTTTGTTTATTTTGAAAGTTGATCTCAATTCATTTTGAGTTTATTTTTGTATGTGGTGTTAGAGAATGTTCTAATTTCATTCTTTTGCATGTAACTACATTTTCTCCAGCGTTTGTAATACTTTTGATGTCTGTGGATTTGGTACTGACATACCCTCTTTCATTCATGATTTTGGTAACTCGTGTCCTCTCTTTTGATGTCTGGGTCAGTCTGACTAATGGCTTGTCATTTTTGTTAATGTTTTCAAAGAACCAACTTTTGTTATTTCTTTTTGTTTTCTGTTTTCTATTTTCATTGATTTATATTCTGATCGTCATCATGTCTTTCCTTCTGCTTGTTTTGTGTTCAGTTTGGCTCCCCCTGTGGCTCAGAGGTTAAAGCGTCTGCCTGCAGTGCAGGAGACCTGGGTTCGATCCCTGGGTCGGGAAGATCCCCTGGAGAAGGAAAAGGGGACCCACTCCAGTACTCTTGCCTGGAGAATCCCATGGACGGAGGAGCCTGGTGGGCTGCAGTCCNGTGGCTCAGAGGTTAAAGCGTCTGCCTGCAGTGCAGGAGACCTGGGTTCGATCCCTGGGTCGGGAAGATCCCCTGGAGAAGGAAAAGGGGACCCACTCCAGTACTCTTGCCTGGAGAATCCCATGGACGGAGGAGCCTGGTGGGCTGCAGTCCACGGGGTCACAGAGTCAGACACGACTGAGAGACTCACTTCACTTGCTCTGCTTTTCTAGTTTCCTGAGGTGGAAGCTTAGTTTATTCATTTTGAAACTTTACTTTTTCTACACAGCCTTTAAAACATTTTAGTCCTGTTTTTAAAATTAGCATATTGTATAGTTGATTTTTTGTGTACCGTGATGGGTTTAACACCCCTGTAGATTGTTGAACCACTACCAACCATAATTAGTATGCAGGAGAGTTTTATCAGCCCATGAGACTCCCCAGGCTGCCAGTCTGCAGTCAGTCTTCCCACAGCCCTAGCCCTGACACCATTGCTTGCTCTCTTCCCCTGTAGTTTTGCTTTTTGCAGAACGTCATAGAACGGGAGTCACACAATATGCAGTATTTGCAGGCTGGCTTCTTTCACTCAGCACAGCACAGTTGAGATTCATAGCAATTGCATGAATTAACAGTTAACTCCTTTTTATGCTGGATATTATACCATCATATGGGTATGTCACAGTTTATTTATTCACCGTTTGGAGGACATCCAAGTAGTTCTCCACATTTGTCTCTCTTGGGTAAAGTTGCCATAACCATCCATTTACAAGGATTAGGGGGAACTAAGTTTGCATCTCTCTGGAATAAATACCTAGGAGTAGGACCACTGGACTATGTGTAAGTTTATGTTTAATTGCCAAGCTATATTCATACTGGTTTTTGCTTTATGGATTTCGAAGCTGTTTTGTTTGGTGCCTGCACATTGTAATTGGTGTTCATTACATAATATCTATCGTTACATAACATCTCTCTTAATCCATGGTAATTCCCTTTGGTCTGAAGTTGACTGTATCTGATATTAATATAACCACTCCACTTTCTTTCAGTTAACGTTTTTATGGAGTATTTTTGCCATCATTTACTTTTCGCCTGCCTATGTCATCATATTTAAAGTGGGTCTCATGGAGAGATCATTATGATTGAATCTTATTTTTTAACCCATTCTAGTAATCAGAGTCTTTTAGTTGATATATTTAAACTGTTTAGCATTAATGGGATTATTGATATGTTTGGATTTAGCTTAACAAAGTTATTATTTGTTTTTCCTTCTCTCTTTTTTGTCTGTTTCTCATTTCTGTCTTTCTTTGGAATACTTTAATATTTTTTAGTATTCCATTTTAATTTATTTGTTATTCTATCTCTTTGTTAATTTCTCTAGAAATTACAGTAGTCATACTTTCTTTCCATAGTCTCTGTAGAATTTTACCACTTCATGTGAAATGTAGAAACCTTACAACTACATAGTTTCCTTGACTTTCCCCCTTTAATGTAAGTTTCTTATGTATTACATGCACATGCACTGAGAACTCCGTCAGACAGTGTTATTATTTTTTATTTTAATCATTATATATATTTTATAGAAATGACCCCCCAAATGAATAATAGTTATATTTTGCCCACACCTTTGTCATTTCCGTTACTTCTCATTCTTGAAGCTCTAAGTTTCCTTTTCAGATCATTCGCCTCCTGTCTTAAGAACTTCCTTTAGCGTTTTTTTTTAGACCAGTTCTAGTGACTAATTCACTTTGTTTCCCCTCCTCTGAGAATATCTGTATTTCATTTTCATTCTCAAAGATTATTTATGCTGGATGTAGCATTCTGAGTTAACAGTTCTTTTTTGAAATCCTTTAAAAATATTGTGGCTCTCTGATTTCTGATGAGAAATCTGCAGTTATTCAAATCATTGTTCTTTTATTCATAAATGCAGTGATTTTTCCCCAGCTGCTTTCAAGATTTTTGCTTGTATTTGGTTTTCAGCTGTTTAATTGTAATATGTCTGGGATTGGATTTTTTTTTTTTAATTTGGATTTGCTTTGAGTTTCTTGAATCTATGAGTTTGTCTTTCACAAAATTTGGTGAGATTTCAGCTATTATTGCTTCCATTTTTTTTCCGCACTAGACTCTTCTCTTGGAACTCTGATGGGATAAATGATCAACAATTTTTTGACATTTTTCACAGGTCCCTGAGTCTCTTAATTTTTTTCAATGCTTTCCCTCTGATGTTTAAATTAGATCGTTTCTGTTGATTTCTCTGGAAGGTCAGTGACNTGTGTGGGCTTTCTCTAGTTGTGGCAAGCAGGGCCTGCTCTCTAGTTGGGGTGCTTGGGCTTCTCATTGCAGAGCACAGGCTCTAGGCTAAATGGGCTTCAGTAGTTGTGGCAAGAGATCAGTAGTTGTGGCACATGGGCTCAGTTGCCACATGGCATGTGGAATCTTCCCAGACCAGGGACTGAACCTGTGTCCCTTGCATTGGCAGGTGGATTCTTAACCACTAGACCACCAGGGAAGTCCTCAAATGAATTTTGCTGCCATTTATATCAGAGTGTTCTGCTTACATTTTCCACTAATAGTTTTATAGTATCCAGTCTTATATGTTGGTCTTTAATTCATTTTGAGTTTATTTTTGTATGTGGTGTTAGAGAATGTTCTAATTTCATTCTTTTGCATGTAACTGTACGTTTTCTCCAGCGTTTGTAATACTTTTGATGTCTGTAGATTTGGTACTGACATACCCTCTTTCATTCCTGGTTTTGGCAACTCGTGTCCTCTCTTTTGATGTCTGGGTCAGTCTGGCTAATGGCTTGTCATTTTTGTTAATGTTTTCAAAGAATCAACTTTTGTTTTTTCTTTTTGTTTTCTGTTTTCTATTTTCATTGATTTATATTCTGATCGTCATCATGTCTTTCCTTCTGCTTGTTTTGTGTTCAGTTTGGGTCCCCCGGTGGCTCAGAGGTTAAAGCGTCTGCCTGCAGTGCAGGAGACCTGGGTTCGATCCCTGGGTCGGGAAGATCCCCTGGAGAAGGAAAAGGGGACCCACTCCAGTATTCCTGCCTGGAGAATCCCATGGACGGAGGAGCCTGGTGGGCTGCAGTCCACGGGGTCACAGAGTCAGACACGACTGAGAGACTCACTTCACTTGCTCTGCTTTTCTAGTTTCCTGAGGTGGAAGCTTAATTTATTCATTTTGAAACTTTACTTTTTCTACACAGCCTTTAAAACATTTTAGTCCTGTTTTTAAAATTCGCATATTGTATAGTTGATTTTTTGTGTACCGTGATGGGTTTAACACCCCTGTAGATTGTTGAACCACTACCAACCATAATTAGTATGCAGGAGAGTTTTATCAGCCCATGAGACTCCCCAGGCTGCCAGTCTGCAGTCAGTCTTCCCACAGCCCTAGCCCTGACACCATTGCTTGCTCTCTTCCCCTGTAGTTTTGCTTTTTGCAGAACGTCATAGAACGGGAGTCACACAATATGCAGTATTTGCAGGCTGGCTTCTTTCACTCAGCACAGCACAGTTGAGATTCATAGCAATTGCATGAATTAACAGTTAACTCCTTTTTATGCTGGATATTATACCATCATATGGGTATATCACAGTTTATTTATTCACCGTTTGGAGGACATCCAAGTAGTTCTCCACATTTGTCTCTCTTGGGTAAAGTTGCCATAACCATCCATTTACAAGAATTAGGGGGAACTAAGTTTGCATCTCTCTGGAATAAATACCTAGGAGTAGGACCACTGGACTATGTGTAAGTTTATGTTTAATTGCCAAGCTATATTCATACTGGTTTTTGCTTTATGGATTTTGAAGCTGTTTTGTTTGGTACCTGCACATTGTAATTGGTGTTCATTACATAATATCTATCATTGCATAACATCTCTCTTAATCCATGGTAATTCCCTTTGGTCTGAAGTTGACTGTATCTGATATTAATATAACCACTCCACTTTCTTTCAGTTAACGTTTTTATGGAGTATTTTTGCCATCATTTACTTTTCGCCTGCCTATGTCATCGTATTTAAAGTGGGTCTCATGGAGAGATCATTATTATTGAATCTTATTTTTTAACCCATTCTAGTAATCAGAGTCTTTTAGATGATATATTTAAACTGTTTGGCATTAATGGAATTATTGATATGTTTGGATTTAGCTTAACAAAGTTATTATTTGTTTTTCCTTCTCTCTTTTTTGTCTGTTTCTCATTTCTGTCTTTCTTTGGAATACTTTAATATTTTTTAGTATTCCATTTTAATTCATTTGTTATTCTATCTCTTTGTTAATTTCTCTAGAAATTACAGTAGTCATACTTTCTTTCCATAGTCTCTGTAGAATTTTACCACTTCATGTGAAATGTAGAAACCTTACAACTACATTGGAATACTTTAATATTTTTTAGTATTCCATTTTAATTTATTTGTTATTCTATCTCTTTGTTAATTTCTCTAGAAATTACAGTAGTCATACTTTCTTTCCATAGTCTCTGTAGAATTTTACCACTTCATGTGAAATGTAGAAACCTTACAACTACATAGTTTCCTTGACTTTCCCCCTTTAATGTAAGTTTCTTATGTATTACATGCACATGCACTGAGAACTCCGTCAGACAGTGTTATTATTTTTTATTTTAATCATTATATATATTTTATAGAAATGACCCCCCAAATGAATAATAGTTATATTTTGCCCACACCTTTGTCATTTCCGTTACTTCTCATTCTTGAAGCTCTAAGTTTCCTTTTCAGATCATTCGCCTCCTGTCTTAAGAACTTCCTTTAGCGTTTTTTTTTAGACCAGTTCTAGTGACTAATTCACTTTGTTTCCCCTCCTCTGAGAATATCTGTATTTCATTTTCATTCTCAAAGATTATTTATGCTGGATGTAGCATTCTGAGTTAACAGTTCTTTTTTGAAATCCTTTAAAAATATTGTGGCTCTCTGATTTCTGATGAGAAATCTGCAGTTATTCAAATCATTGTTCTTTTATTCATAAATGCAGTGATTTTTCCCCAGCTGCTTTCAAGATTTTTGCTTGTATTTGGTTTTCAGCTGTTTAATTGTAATATGTCTGGGATTGGATTTTTTTTTTTTAATTTGGATTTGCTTTGAGTTTCTTGAATCTATGAGTTTGTCTTTCACAAAATTTGGTGAGATTTCAGCTATTATTGCTTCCATTTTTTTTCCGCACTAGACTCTTCTCTTGGAACTCTGATGGGATAAATGATCAACAATTTTTTGACATTTTTCACAGGTCCCTGAATCTCTTAATTTTTTTCAATGCTTTCCCTCTGATGTTTAAATTAGATCGTTTCTATTGATTTCTCTGGAAGGTCAGTGATCATCTCCTTTCTGCTGTTGAGCCTGTCTAGTTAATATTTTTGTTTCAGTTATCATATTTTCATTTCTAAAATTTTCCTCTGACTCTTCTGTATACCTTTTATTTCATTGTTGATATTTTTTACATTTTCAGTTGCTTGACCTTACTTCTAGGAGTATGGTTATAATAACATCTCTATCTGGCCATTCCAACATTTTTGTCATCTCAGAGTTGACATATGCTGATTCTCTTTTCCCTCCCAAGTTGAGATGTTCCTGGTTGTTCATAAACCATGCAATTTTGATTGTACTCTGGGCATTTGGAATATTATGATATGAAAATCTGGGTCTTGTTTAATTCTAAGGAGGATGTCAGTTTTTGTTTTTTTATTTTAGCAGACAGTTGATCTCGTTAAGTTCAGACTTCAGGTACTGGCCTTACTTCCTTGGGATGTGATCTAATGTCAAGTCTGGGGTTTCAGAGCCTTTAAAATGCTATTTGGATCTTTCCAGCTATGCACCACTATGTGGCACGCCTTTCAGTTCAGTTCAGTTTAGTTGCTCAGTCGTGTCTTTGCGACCCCATGGACTGCAGCACACCAGGCCTCCCTGTCCATCACCAACTCAGAGTTTACTCAAACTCGTATCCATTGAGTCTGTCACATTGCATGTCTTTTAGGCAATGTCCATTCAAATCCTTTGCTATTTTTTGATCGGTTATTTCTCTTATTATTGCATTGCGAGGATTGTTTGTATATTCTGGATGTTAGTTCCCTGATCAGATACAGGGTTTGCAAATATTTTTTCCAGTTCTGTGGGTTATCTTTTCACATTCTATGTCCTTTGAATCAAAACTGTTTTTGATTTTGATGAAATACAATTTATCTATTTTTTCATTGATTCCTTAGGCTTTTGGTACTGTGCCCAAAAATCTATTGCCTAGCCCAAGATCACAAATATTTACTTCTGTGTTTGAGTTTTGTAGTATTAACTTTTATGAAATCTAGGATCCATTTTGAGTTAATTTTTGTGTGCATTGTGAGATAGGAATCCAACTTAAATCTTTTGAATGTTACTATCCAGTTGTCCAAGCATCATTTGTTGAAAATAACTTTCCTCCCACAGAATTGTCTTAACACAATTATCAAAATTCAGTTGACCATAAATGTAAGGATTTATGCAAATACTATACTGTCTTAATTATTTTAAATCTTTAGCAAGTTTTAAGACCTCTCATTTTAAGATAGTTCTGGCTAGCCTTGGTCCCTTGATAATCGTAAAGGCAGCTTAACAACTTTTGCAAAGAGCCAGCTGGGATTTTGATAGGGATACACTTAATCTGTACATCAGTTTTAGGAGTGTTGCCATCTTGATGATATTAAGTCTTCTGATCCATGAACATGGAATGTCTTTTAACAGCAGTATTGGAAGCTGGAAGACAGTGTATTAATAACTTCAGTATACTCAGTGCAAATACCTATAAATCTAAAATTCTATCCCCAGTATCTTTGCAAAATAAAGGGAAAAGAAGTCAGCCTTTAGTGACAGAGCATAGATAAATCTTCAAAGTCTGTCGCTGCCAGGGAAAGCAGAAGGAGTGGCAAATGGAGGGATATATATATATATATATCCTGTTTTTAGGATGAGCAATTTGAAAGTATAATCAAGTCAAGGAGGAGAAATTGATGACTTAGTAGAAATTAGAGGTATAATGTCCCTTAATAATCTTTAGTAGATGAAGAGGGGTATCCTACAAAGGAAGTTACTGAGAGAGACATTGATAGGTGAGGGTACAAAAGTTAAAGGGTTGGTGATGGAAAGATCACAAAATTCTCCACAAACCATTAAATAGGCAGCAAAGGCACAAGGTAAGACTGGAAAGGCTGTTTGGATACCTGAAAGGAATAGAAAAGCATGAAATAGTCATCTTGCAGAATGGTAAAGTGAAATTTCTTAGGAAATATGACAGTTGACCGTTTTGAGTTCCTGTCTGAGGTACATGGTATAAATTTGAAGAAATTTCAGTCATCAGTGTTTTAAAATTTTCTCCAACAATGTTCAGATCCTTTGGTACAGGGAAGGGAGGGGAGGACGAGCAAGGTGTTAGTACTGTTTATAAACACATGGCCGTGTATTGAACCACAGTGTTTAGGCTGGTCACTTAGGAAAGTGAGGACTTGAGGAGGAAGATGAAGTGTGAAAAGTGACCGGACCAGCAGACTGGAAGTCCGGAGAAATGGCAGACCGATGGATGCGCAATGGATACCACATAGAAATTAGAAATTTTCTTTGGGACACTAAATAAGCTCCTGAACAAGTTGTACTTAACTGTGGCTGCACATCATAGTCTTCTGGGGAGCTTAAAAAAAAAAAAGTTGTCTGTAGGTTCCAACCCCATTGATCCAGAATTTCTGAGCATCTATGGCTTTGAAAAGAACACAGGTTATTCAAACATGCAGACGGAGCTGATAATGACTACAGCAGAGCCTGGAGTGCTGGGAGACCTTGGGACTGGAAGGCAGAGCTGCCACATTGAACAGCCCCCATTGGCATCACAGTCATACAGCCCATGGCAACCCTATTTGGCAGGTTGTAGCAGCTGAGAGCATCTATAATTGAGAACACATTGGAGGAGGAATAGATCCATTAGAGTCTTGGGGATTTAAAACATATCTGGAGCAGTAATTCTCAGCCCTGGGGAGGGAGAAGCTTTGAAAAAAATCTCAGCACCAGGATGGCATCCCAGATTAATCACATTAAAATCAGTGAAAGTGAAGTCGCTCAGTCGTGTCCGACTCTTTGCGACCCCATGGACTGTAGCCTACCAGGTTCCTCAGTCCATGGGATTTTCCAGGCAAGAATACTGGAGTGGGTTAGCCATTTCCTTCTCCAGGGAATCTTCCTGACCCAGGGATCAAACCCGGGTGTCCGGCATTGTAGGCAGACGCTTTACCGTCTGAGCTACCAGGGATTGCTAAATCAAGACTTTAAAAAACTCACATGACATTTTCATCGTTCAGCCAGAAGCCTTGTGGAGAGTGCTGTGCCATTTTTTTTTTTTAAGATAGGAAACACTGGATGGGGTGCAGTTTGGGGAGGAGATTTTATCATTTTATGCAGAGATTGCAGTATCTGTGCTTCAACCAGGTGGAGATGTCAGAGGCAGTTAGTGTCAGGTCTGAAGCTAGAGAGACAAGGCTTAAGTTGAAATGAGAAAACTCCCCCCAGTTCTGGGTGAATTGTCGATTGCTATATATTTTTAAAGTATATTAGTCTGGGGATGTTCTGATGAAATCCCTAGTCTTTATAAATAGCCACACATACGCACTCTGCTTTGAGCAGTGTTCACAGAACTAGAGAGGGGAACACAGTTCTGGTATGGATGCAGGATGCTTGTAAAATACAGTTATAAGAGAGAGTGTTGAGGAAGGATGAGTTCTGTAGAGTCTGTCTGATCATACATACTAATTTC
>SJYX01020318.1:22846-46371 GCA_006410675.1 Oreotragus oreotragus
GGTTCCAACCCCATTGATCCAGAATTTCTGAGCATCTATGGCTTTGAAAAGAACACAGGTTATTCAAACATGCAGACGGAGCTGATAATGACTACAGCAGAGCCTGGAGTGCTGGGAGACCTTGGGACTGGAAGGCAGAGCTGCCACATTGAACAGCCCCCATTGGCATCACAGTCATACAGCCCATGGCAACCCTATTTGGCAGGTTGTAGCAGCTGAGAGCATCTATAATTGAGAACACATTGGAGGAGGAATAGATCCGTTAGAGTCTTGGGGATTTAAAACATATCTGGAGCAGTAATTCTCAGCCCTGGGGAGGGGGAAGCTTTGAAAAAAATCTCAGCGCCAGGATGGCATCCCAGATTAATCACATTAAAATCAGTGAAAGTGAAGTCGCTCAGTCGTGTCCGACTCTTTGCGACCCCATGGACTGTAGCCTACCAGGTTCCTCAGTCCATGGGATTTTCCAGGCAAGAATACTGGAGTGGGTTAGCCATTTCCTTCTCCAGGGAATCTTCCTGACCCAGGGATCAAACCTGGGTGTCCGGCATTGTAGGCAGACGCTTTACCGTCTGAGCTACCAGGGATTGCTAAATCAAGACTTTAAAAAACTCACATGACATTTTCATCGTTCAGCCAGAAGCCTTGTGGAGAGTGCTGTGCCATTTTTTTTTAAAGATAGGAAACACTGGATGGGGTGCAGTTTGGGGAGGAGATTTTATCATTTTATGCAGAGATTGCAGTATCTGTGCTTCAACCAGGTGGAGATGTCAGAGGCAGTTAGTGTCAGGTCTGAAGCTAGAGAGACAAGGCTTAAGTTGAAATGAGAAAACTCCCCCCAGTTCTGGGTGAATTGTCGATTGCTATATATTTTTAAAGTATATTAGTCTGGGGATGTTCTGATGAAATCCCTAGTCTTTATAAATAGCCACACATACGCACTCTGCTTTGAGCAGTGTTCACAGAACTAGAGAGGGGAACACAGTTCTGGTATGGATGCAGGATGCTTGTAAAATACAGTTATAAGAGAGAGTGTTGAGGAAGGATGAGTTCTGTAGAGTCTGTCTGATCATACATACTAATTTCATATGTTGGTAGATAGATAAAAGACTCATAGACTGGTAAAAGACTCAGGCTCCTACAAAATCAGAGCAGAGTCAGACCAGCTGAGTCTCCTGACCTACGTGGCAGCATTATCCTTGACCATGTGCCCAGAGGGAAATGGTGGCATACTTGGGCAGGAGAAGAGCTGTTGTTTCTTGTTTTTGTGGGGGTTTTGGTATGAAAAACAGGTTGCTGTTTTTCTTCATTCAAACTGCACTCTCCCATTCCCACGTTTGTAGACAGATTTAAGAGGAGGTTGCTGTCTCAAAGCAGCTTTTGAACTTGACAGCATGAGCTTTTAGGTTGATAATTCACCAACTTGAAAATTAAGCAAATAACCAGCATTTGAGGATTTGTATAAAATAAAAATCTAAGACATTACTTTTTGTGTGTTCTCTTAAAGTTCTTCAGATGTACTTCAGACCATTTGGCACAGTGTGTATGTTTGCAGTTGTTTCAGGGGAGCATCTGGACGTTGCTTTGGGTGCTTGCCTTACTGTCTGAAGGATCATCAGTGTGTCAGCTGCATTTGTGGAAGCTGCTCTGCATCATCATTTATTATCATGAGCTATGTCTTTACAAAGGCTCAAAACATTCTGCAGTTATCTTAAAGGTCTTCCTCATTAAATTCTAATTTATCGTGTAAAATATTGTTTTGCCCAGATGACAGTGACCTGTAAGTACATTTAGAAAATGAACTTAAATTTTGTGGTGAGTTTACATTTATGCCTCAGAGCCAGGGTACATGGTACACTACCGGGAAAAATGTCGGAACAGACCAGAAGTGACCAGGAGGCTGGTCTCCCAAACTCCGTCTTACATTGTTGTTGAGTCTGTCTCGGTCTCATCTGTCTGCATCCCTGGGGCTATCTGCAATAATGTTGCAATCCCTTGCACCATCATGTTCCAGTGGCAGCAAGGGCAGTAGCACTAAGAGGGGTGCAGTAAGATCTCACCTCTGTCACATCCTCTCTCTGTGCCAGGCACCCTTGATTGCCCTATTTTATCTCTTCAGTAAAGGAGAAATGGCACCCTATAAGGAAAGTGCCATTTCCATCCTCATCTTGCCCAGGTTTTAGGGCAGAAGAGTTAGAAGCCTGGCCGTATTTGCTCCAGTTTGAGTCGCAGAGATTCAGCACCTGGAGATTCGACCTGGAGATGAGGCCTTAATGGATCTGCTTCTATCCCAGACAGGAGCAGGAGATGGGACATAGGGGTAAATACGGTGCCACAGGAAGGTTGGGTTGGTATCGACATGGAGTGTGAAGAGCCCCCATGCGATGCTCACCTCTATCTTTTCCACCTGCTCAGTCTCCCCCAGTTCTGACATTACAGCTGCTCCTTGAGGTGAGCGGGAGAGGTCTGCCTTGAGGACATGAATATGTTCTCGCCATCATTCTTACAACAGGAAGCAACAATGATGGCCACCATGTGTCCAGCACACAGCTTTTGCCCTCTTCTGTTCATGTGCACAAGAGATGCTGAATAATTATTCGGCCTGCAGGTTTCATCAAAATCTCAGTGGTTGGTTACCGGTCTCCTCTGTCCATGGAATTTCCCAGGCAGGAATACTGAGTGGGTTGCCATTTCCTTCTATAGGGAATCTTCCTGACCCAAGGATCGCACCTGGGTCTCTCGCATTGCAGGCAGATTCTTTACCAGCTGAGCCACCATGGAAACCCAATCAATTTCCATGGAATTCACTTATCTTGTATAGGATATTCCAGCTTATACTTGAGCTCAGTACTTTCCTTAGCATTAATAAAAATAGAGTATACGGGAAAATAATTGATGCGTTCATGTCCTCAGAAGGAAACACGTCATTGCTGGTTCATAGGATATACATGTCTTAAATTTTAATCTAGGCAGTTTGGATAATTACCTAATTTAAGTAATACCAAGCTGTTTTCCAAAGAGAAATCGCTTTGCTTCATATCCTCACCAAAACTTGGTCTAACAGACCTTAAAATTTATGCTCATGTGATGGATGTTTGAGTATCTCTTTTCCTCGATAACATGAAATTCAGCACCTTTTCGTACTGTTTGTAACAACCCCACTCTGAAAGCAGTGTGAATGCCCATTGAGGGTAGAATGTATAAACAAATTGTGATATGTCGAAGCAAAGAAATCCTGTGGTATTATAATGTTATGGATGTTCTTGTGCCCACTTTTTCAGTGACTGTATCTGAATGTTTCCATTGAGTAAATACCCAGGAACGGAATTGCTGGTTTACAGGCCATTTTGGATGTTCTGCTTTGACAGGCAGCTGCTGAATGGTTTTCTGTGCTGTTGTCCTAATTTCTAGTTTCATGAGCACAATTAACATTTTCATAAATTTTATTTTTATATAATTCTGCACATACAGAAAAGTTGCAAGAATAGTATAAGACTCCCATATATATTTTACCCATATAAACCAATTACAACCATATGTTTACCTCATTTGTACCCTCTACTTACCCTTCCTCATTCCCTTCCTTTATCTATATAATATATTATATATATATACACACACACACATATACACATATATGTATATGTGTGTATACACACAGACACACACATATGCTGTGCTTAATCACTCAATTGTGTCCAACTTTGCAACATGGGCTGTAGCCTACCAGGCTCCTCTGTCTGTGGGATTCTCCAGGCAAGAATACTGGAGTATGTAGCCACTCCCTTCTCCAGGGATCGAACCCAGGTTTTCTGCTTTGCAGGCGATTCTTTACTATCTGAGCCACCAGGGAAGCCCATATATATAAGTATCTGTAGGTATATGAGCATATATTTTATGTATACTTATCTGTTAGCAGTTTTTCTGAACTATTTTAGACACAGAGATATCAAGCCCATTTATCATGAAGAGCTTAAGTGTATATTTCCTGAAAGAAGCCATTATCTTACATAACCACAGTACAATTACTAAATTCAGAAATTCTAACGTTGGTATAATTATGTTATCTAATCCATAGTCTAGACTCAATTTTATTAATTCTCCCAGTAATTTCCTTTATAACTGTTTATTTTTCTGGTCAAAGGTTTAATTCAGGATCTTAGGTTACACTTAATTGTATGTTTTTTAAATCTGGAACATTTCCTAAACCTTTATCTATCTTGATCTTGATGTTTTCAAGAGTATGGACCAGTTAATTTGTAGAATGTTCCCCAATTTGGGTTTGCTGAGGTTTTTTTATTATTAATCAGATTATGCATTTTCTCAGTAATACCTCAGATATAGTCCTACCTCCTTCCTAATCCTTTACATCAAAAGACATGTAATGTTGATTTCTCTCTTTACTGGTTATGTTAACTGGTCACTTGATTATGTAGCTAGGTTTCTCCCCTGTAAAATTAGTGTTTCCCTTTTATAAATTAGTAGTTTATTTTTGTTATCAAAGTTTTGTCTCCTAGTTTCTCACTCTGTCACTTGTCTTATGTTGACATCTTCTGTATGGAAGAACTGTACCTCCTCCACTTATTCGTTCATCTATTTCTATGAACAGGGAGGCCTTATTTTAGCTAGTGAGTTTTATTCTGTTGCTTCCATTGTTCCTTTTAATGCTCAGATTGCTCCAGATTTGACTGATATAGGATTTCTTCAACCAAGCTCCAGTCTTTAAATTTGTGCCCATTGTTATTTTAACACTTCTTTTCTTTCCTCTATGATAAGCTATTCCAAGATCATCATTTGATGATGCTTTGGAGAAGGCAATGGCAACCCACTCCAGTATTGTTGCCTGGCAAATCGCATGGATGGAGGAGCCTGGTAGGCTGCTGTCCATGGGGTCGCTAGGAGTCGGACACGACTGAGCGACTTCACTTTCACTTTTCACTTTCATGCATTGGAGAAGGAAATGGCAACCCACTTCAGTATTCTTGCCTGGAGAATCCCAGGGATGGGGGAGCCTGGTGGGCTGCCGTCTATGGGGTCACACAGAGTTGAACACGACTGAAGCGACTTAGCAACAGCAACAGCAGCTCAGAAATCAGCATTTTTTGGCTATTTCCATTTATTAGAGAATGTTATTCCTAAATGAAGACATAGGTGCTGGATGTGCTCATTGCTTCTAAGCCTTTGCAGAATTAAGAAATGTGTATATATGTGTTGAACTACTTATCCATCATGGGCTTCCCTTGTGGCCCAGCTGGTAGAGAATTTGCCTGCAATGCAGGAGACCTGGGTTAAATCCCTGGGTTGGCAAGATCTGGAGAAGGGAAAGGCTACCCACTCCAGTATTCTGGCCTGGAGAATTCCATGAACTGTACAGCCCATGGGGTTGCAAAGAGTAAAACACGACTGAGCGACTTTCACTTCACTTAACTTATCCATCTATCAGAAAAACAAGAGTTTGTATTAATTCTTTCAACCAATCAGCACTACCCTTTCATATTTGTAACTCCTTTAACCAGTAGTGGGATACCTTGCTTTCAGTTCCCTTAATACATTTACTTATTTGCTCAAATCTAGAATATATGGGAAGTGGTATCAGAATTGCCATTAAATACAAAGGAAAAAAATAAACCAACTAACTGTAGTTTGGTATTTGTGTGGGAGTATTTTTAGGTAAAATAAGTTAAATTCACAATTTATTCCGCAGTTCAGTAAATTCTGACCAATGCGTGTACTCATGTAAATTAAACCTCTATCAAGATACAGAAGTTTCGCATCACTGTGACTTGCGCCAGTCAGTACCGCCTTATTGTTGTTCAGTCACTAAGTGTTTCCAACTCTCTGCAACCCACGGACTGCAGCATGCCAGGCNCAATTTATTCCGCAGTTCAGTAAATTCTGACAAATGCGTGTACTCGTGTAAATTAAACCTCTATCAAGATATAGAAGTTTCGCATCACTGTGACTTGCGCCAGTCAGTACCGCCTTATTGCTGTTCAGCCAGTAAGTTGTTTCCAACTCTTTGCAACCCACGGACTGCAGCATGCCAGGCTCCTCTGTCTTCCACTGTCTTTCTGAGTTTGCTCAAATTCATGCCCGTCGAGTCGGTGATGTTGTCTAACCATCTCTGTCGCTTTCTTCTCCTTTTGCCTACCCTGTCTTTCCCAGCATCAGGGTCTTTTTCAGTGCGTTGGCTCTTCACATCAGATGGCCAAAGCATTGGAGCTTCAGCTTCAGCATCAGTCCTTCCAGTGAATATTCAGGACTGATTTCCTTTAGGATTGACTGCTTTGACCTCCTTTCAGTCTAAGGGAGTCTTCTCCAATACCACATTTTGAAAGCATCAGTTCTTTGGTGCTCAGCCTTCTTTATGGTACAACTCTCACATCCATACATGACTACTGGAAAAAACATAGTTCTGACTATATGGACCTTCTTCAGCAAAGCAATGTCTCTGCTTTTTAATATGCTGTCCCAGTTTGTCATATTTTATTCCAAGGAGCAAGTGTCTTTTAATTTCATGGCTGCAGTCACTGTCCATAGTGATTTTGGACCCAAGAAAATAAAATCTGTCACTGTTTCCACTTTTTCCCGTTCTATTTGCCATGAAGTGATCAGGCTAGATGCCATGATTTTGAAAGTGAAAGTGAAAGTCACTCAGTTGTATCCTACTCTTTAGGACCCCATGGACTATACAGTCCATGGAATTCTCAGGCCAAAATACTGGAGTGGGTAGCCTTTCCCTTCTCCAGGGGATCTTCCCAACCCAGGGAATGGACCTTCTTCAGCAAAGCAATGTCTCTGCTTTTTAATATGCTGTCCCAGTTTGTCATATTTTATTCCAAGGAGCAAGTGTCTTTTAATTTCATGGCTGCAGTCACTGTCCATAGTGATTTTGGACCCAAGAAAATAAAATCTGTCACTGTTTCCACTTTTTCCCGTTCTATTTGCCATGAAGTGATCAGGCTAGATGCCATGATTTTGAAAGTGAAAGTGAAAGTCACTCAGTTGTATCCTACTCTTTAGGACCCCATGGACTATACAGTCCATGGAATTCTCAGGCCAAAATACTGGAGTGGGTAGCCTTTCCCTTCTCCAGGGGATCTTCCCAACCCAGGGAGCAAACCTAGGTCTCCCACATTGCAGGCAGATTCTTTATCAGCTGAGCCACTAGGGAAGCCATGATTATGGTTTTTTTAAATATTAAGTTTCAAGCCAGCTTTTTTGCTCTCCTTTTTCATCTTCATCGAGATGATCTTTAGCTCCTCTTCGCTTTCTGCCATTAGAATGGTATCATCTATGTATCTAAGGTTGTTGATATTTCTCCTCTAGTGGCAACCATTTTTCTAAACTTTTTTTAGTATAGATTTGTTTTGCCAAGTCTAAAACTTCATGTGAAAGGAACTATGCTGTTTGATTTCTTTTATTTGCAGCTTTTGTGAGATTCACCCACATGGCTTCATGTAGCCAAAGTTTGTCCCTTTTTATTATTGACTATTAAGTATTGCCCATGGAGGAGGGCACGGCAACCCACTCCAGTATTCTTGCCTGTAGAAGAATCCCATGGACAGAGGAGCCTGGTAGGCTACAGTCCATAGGGTCCCAAAGAGTTGGACACGACTGAAGCGACTTAGCACGCAGTAAGTATTACTTTGTAAAAAAATACCAAAATTCGTTATCCATTCTCTTCTTGATTGACATCAGATTGTGATATTGTGAATATTGTGGCTTTGATAATTCCTTTACACAATTTTGTGTGGCCACATGTTTTCATCCTCTTAGATAAATACCTAAAAGTGCAGCTGCTAGATCATAAGGTTGGTGTGTGCTGAGTTTTGTAGAAAAGTACCAAATATTTACCAAATTAGTTTCATTATCTTTATAATCCCTTCAGGATTATGAGAGAATTCTAGGGGCTTCACATCCATGCCAACATTTGATGTCAGAGTTTTAAATTTGAGCCATTCTGCTTTGTTTCAGATAGGGTATCTCTCTGTGGTTTTAACTCCTGATAACTAGTGATATTGAGCACATTTTCATGTACTTATTGGCAGTTCTGTATATTCCTTTAAAGTTCCTTTCCCATTTGTCTGTTTTTTTTTTTTAAGTGGGTTGTCTTTTCAGTGTTGTCATAAAAGTTTTTTAATGATTCTGCAAATAAGTCATTTGTCAGATATATGTCTTATGGATATTTTTCCTAGTTTATGACTTGTCTTTTTTCTAAATAGTGTTTTTTGATGAGTTGATATGTTGAATTTTGATAAAGCCTAATATATTGATTTTTTTCTCTTTTGTGATTGTTGCTCTTTGTATCCTAAGAAATCCCTACCTTCCCCTAGGTTGCAGAGATATAATCCTACATTTTATTCTAAAAATTTTATAGCTTTAGCTTTAATGTTTAGTTTTGTGATCCATCTTGAATTAATTTTTATGTGTGGTATTAGGTAGGGTTGAGGTACATTATTTTTCCATGTGAAAATGTAGCTCTTCCCCATACCATCTGTTGAAATATTTCTTTTCACCATTGAGCTGCTTTGGCACATTTGTGGGTCTGTTTCCAGACCCTCTGTTTGGTCCCACTGATCTGTGTATCTGTCTTTACATATATATCAGACTGTCTTCACATATATATCATTTTTATTACTATAGCATTGTGGTAATTCT
Source organism: Oreotragus oreotragus (assembly GCA_006410675.1). Lineage (NCBI taxonomy): Eukaryota > Metazoa > Chordata > Mammalia > Artiodactyla > Bovidae > Oreotragus > Oreotragus oreotragus. The sequence goes on from SJYX01020318.1 coordinate 31,508, forward strand.
TGAAATTTTATAAGACTTCCATCTTTAGTCTTTATCAAGATAATTTTACCTATTCTTGGGCAGTTGAATTTTCATTTACTTTTTAGACGTATTTTATCAGTTTCTATAAAAATGCTGCTGGTATTTTTAAATAGAATTTCATTGAATCTACAGATCAATTTTGGGAGAACTGACCATGATAATGACTGTCTGAGTCCTTAAACATGGTATATCGCTCCATTTGTTCAGGTAGGTCTTCTCTAGTTTCTCTCAACAAAGTTTTATGTTTCAGTGTAGAAAGTCTTGGTATTTCTTACTAAATTTATTCATAAGTATTTTTTCCAAAGTCATTGTAAATTGATTTAGTTTAATTGCACTTTCCGACTGTTTACTGCTAATATATACAGACACAAATGATTCTTTGTATATTAGCCTTGTAACTTGCAGTCTTGCTAAATGCATTTATTTGTTATAGAGTTCTTAGAATTTTCTGTTCTGACATTCATGTCATCTACAAAAAGAAGCTTTTCCTTCTCAACCTTTTTCCCTTATTTCACTGGCTAGGATCTATCCAGGTATTCAGACTGAATATGCTTACCTTGGTCCTAATTTTAGGGGAAAGCAGTTTAATATTGTACCATAAAGTCTGATGATAGGTATAGGATATTTTAATATAAATTTACCGGCACTGAGGTGCCTGGGTTGGGGTCATGGAGGGGTGAGGCTGTTTCATTGTTGACTTTTCCAGTTGGTTCTCTATGCTGCCTGAGGTGCTAGAGCCAATTACCTACTGGGCAGGCATTGGAAAGCTCCAAGGCATCTCAGCTGGTCCACAGCCCCAGCGCCCTCTGGCTGTGCCATGGTCCAGCTCACTACTGTCCTTTACAAGGCCTACCATCAGTTTAGTTCAGTTCAGTTCAGTCACTCAGTTGTGTCCAACTCTTTGCGACTCCATGAATCACAGCACACCAGGCCTCCCTGTCCATCACCATCTCCCGCAGATCACGCAAACTCACGTCCATCGAGTCGGTGAAGCCATCCAGCCATCTCATCCTCTGTCGTCCCCTTCTCCTCCTGCCCCCAATCCCTCCTAGAATCAGGGTCTATTCCAATGAGTCAACTCTTCGCATGAGGTGGCCAAAGTACTGGAGTTTCAGCTTTAGCATCATTCCTTCCAAAGAAATCCCAGGGTTGATCTCCTTCAGAATGGACTGGTTGGATCTCCTTGCAGTCCAAGGGACTCTCAAGAGTCTTCTCCAACACCACAGTTCAAAAGCATCAATTCTTTGGCGCTCAGCTTTCTTCACAGTCCAANTTTCAGCTTTAGCATCATTCCTTCCAAAGAAATCCCAGGGTTGATCTCCTTCAGAATGGACTGGTTGGATCTCCTTGCAGTCCAAGGGACTCTCAAGAGTCTTCTCCAACACCACAGTTCAAAAGCATCAATTCTTTGGCGCTCAGCTTTCTTCACAGTCCAACTCTCACATCCATACATGACCACAGGAAAAACCATAGCCTTGACTAGATGGACCTTAGTCTGCAAAGTAATGTCTCTACTTTTGAATATGCTATCCAGGTTGGTCATAACTTTTCTTCCAAGGAGTAAGCGTCTTTTAATTTCGTGGCTGCAGTCACCATCTGCAGCGATTTTGGAGCCCCCCAAAATAAAGTCTGACACTGTTTCCACTGTTTCCCCATCATTTCCCATGAAACGATGGGACCAGATGCCATGATCTTAGTTTTCTGAATGTTGAGCTTTAAGCCAACTTTTCGCTCTCCTGGAGGCCACTTAACCATCCACCTTGCCCTGGGTGGCTGTACCAAATGGCCTTTTTACCACATTGTGGCTTCCCCCCAACAAGTGTCCCAAGGATGGCCATTTCATAGAGCAGCTGGGCTCCTATCATCCAATGTCCAGTAGTTATAGAAAGAAACTCATTGCTCTCAACCTGGACCAGATCTGGCATTGTATTGGTTGTAGAGCCCACCTCTCTAAGCCTGCAGAAAAGTTTCTGGGTCTTTCTGGCTATTTCCCTCAGCATCTGACACTGGTCACAAATGCTGAGAGGTTGTGACAGAAACAGGCATGAGAAGTCCTCTTAGCTGCTCAGAAAACAGATACAGAAGCTACAGAAACAAGAGAATTGACTTCAGTGAACATAGCAGTGGGAACAAGGTTGAAGTCCTCTTGTGTGAAGTTCTTAGTTTTATTATATTTAGAGGTCTATAAATAGAATTAAGTTAAAAAAAAGCTATAATAATATTGTCTATGTAATTTTTTAACAGTTACAGCACTACACAAATTTTCTGTTATTTAACATCAATTTTGAGGACTTCCTTGGTGGCTCAATGGCTAAGACTTCTCACTCCCAATGCAGGGGACCCGGGTTCCATCCCTGGTCAGGGAACTAGATCCCACATGCTGCAACTAAGAGTTTGCATGCCATGACCAAGACCCTATGCAGCCAAGTAAGTAAAAATAAATATTTTTTTAATAGATCAATTTTTGTAATTTTATTTTTGTTTTTTGGAATTTGTGCACTTTGTCTATATTTGCCAATTTATTTGCAGAGTATAAGTTTATCAATAATATTATTCTTTTCATGAAACTAATTGTTGATTTTGTTGATCCTGTCTACCATCTATGTGTTTTGGTCTTTATTATGATCTTCCTTCTAATTCGTTTGTGTTTATTTTGCTAATTTTTTCTCCTCCTTTGAAATGGCTGCTTGGCTCATGAATTTTTGGTCCTTTTTATTTTCTCATTATGCACTGAAAGCAATAAAACTCCCTCTAACTATTGCTTTTACTATATCCCACAAGTTTTGATAGAAAATATTTTGGCTCATTTAGTTCAAGATCTTTTATTATTTCAGTTTTGATTTTTCTTTCACTCTTGAGTTATTTATTTCAACTTATTTTTCATAGGGGAAACCTGATAGCTCAGGTGATTTTTCCTATTGACTTTACTTACATTTTTGAACATTTAACTATGAAAATATAAAATATTTATAAATGTACACAGAATAATATAATGAATCCCCATGTACCCATTTTTTATGACTATCCAGTCATGTCCAAACTTGTTTTTTCTTGCCTAATGCTACTTCAGCCTCCTATATTATTTTGGAACAAATCCTATGGTTATTTGTATGGGTTAAATTTTTTAACTATATGGGAAATTGCTAGTTATCTGTCTGACTTGTTTCTTTAGAGAACATTGTAAGCTCATCATTTGAAATTTCTTGTGGTACTCTTTACGTCCCCAAATGTAAGAAATATTTTGTTAATGCCCCATGCATGCTAAAAACGTTTTGTATTTTGCAGCTCTTGAAAGTGTAATTCTATATGTCAAATTGAAGTCTGTCAAAAATACATTCAAATTTTTAATGTCCCCACTCATATTTGACCTGATCATTAGGAAGTCATTCTCTTTATCACTAGTAAATGCTTCTACCACACATATTAACAGAGCTATACCAGTTTTCTGGTGATTATAATTTTCATAGTGTATTTCTTACCTTACCTTTAAAATTTCATCTTTTCTCTATCTTTACACATAGGAAAGCTTTTATAAATAGTATATTGTTGAATCTTGTATTCAGTCTGCCAATTTATTGCTTTTAACTGAAGCATCTGGTGTCTTTACATTTAATTTAATTAGTGACACATTTAGGTTTAAATCTACTCATCTCATCTTGTGCTTCTTTACTTGCTTTACATCTGCTTCCCTCGCCCCCTGCCTTGTTTATTGCCTTCTTTTGGATTCTTTTTCAAATCGATTTTTCAAAATATATCAAGAATTCAACCCCTTCTCACCACCCCCACTGCTGCTGTCCCGCCCAGACCATCTCCTCCTTCCTCTGGGTGAGGCGGTGGCCTCCTGACTCATCTCCCTGCTTCTGTCCTTCCTCCCACTCCCCGCCCTCCCCCGGCCATCTGCTCACTAGGCAGCAGCCAAAGTGAGCCTCTTAGCATGTCAGCTAGTTTCCGCTCCCTACAAAACCTGCCTTGGCTCTTGTGTAGAGTGAGCGCTGTCCATGGTGCTTAGGGGACCGTCATGGCCTGCGGGCCTCAGTGCTGCCCAACAGCCCTTGCTCCGTGTGCTTGAAACACGTGACCACCTGCAGGTCCTCTGACAGTACAGAGCCCCTCCCTCCTCCCCCAGGGCTGGACATTCTCACCCTGCCGTGCACATGGCTTACCTCTTCTGCGCGCTTGTTCCAAAATCACTTTTTCTGTGAGGTCTGCCCTGGCCACCCCTCGGCCTCCACCTGCTCTTGACCCTGTCCTGTTCTCGTAGGAGTCAGCTCCCTCTGTCACCCTGTACAGTGCACCAGTTATGGTGCCATGTGTTATGTCTCTGCCTCTGTTAGAAAAGAAGCCCCTGGGGCGGGGTTGGGGGGGTGTCTCTGCCCTTTTGTTTAGGAACATATCAAGGCCCTGAAACAGAGCCTGACCCACGGTAGGCACTCAGAAGTTACTGGTGAAGAAATGTGGGAATTTCATTTTTTCTCTTGTAATTATTTGAAAGTTACATGCACTTATGTCTCTTATTTTAATGTTACCATGGAAACGACAGTGTGCATTCTTAACTACCCAAAGTCTCAAGTTAACCAATGCTGTTACCTTCCTTCTGGGCTTTACAATGACCTGTGAACACTTTTAAGATACTCCATTTACTTTAAGTTTTATTTTTCGTGTGTTTTTTGTTTGTGGGGTAGGGGGTGTTCACTTTTTGAGGAAGAGGCAGGATGAAAGTATGAAAATGCAGTTGTTTTGTGGGAAACTGGATCCAGTATTTGAAGTGTGTGACTGAGACATGGGCCTCGAATTCACCTTTTGATAGAAATCAGGTATTTGTCAGTTCATTGTCTTCACACATTCATGAGCAGGATGAGGGCCTTCAGTGGCTTCCAAAGACAACTGGTTCCAGGTGAGTGGCATAAAAATAGCTCTGATATTTGCAGATCCCGCACTCATGAGTTTCCCTTTGAGAAGTCTGGGCTGTTCCTCAGGAATGAATGTTGTACCAGTCCCTGGTCTTTCTGAAGCCCCCACCCAGGGGTGAGCACCCCTCCCAAGTGGCCCTCAGCCTCCCTGAGGACTACTGCATTTAGCATCTGATCACAGTGTGGCATTTGTAGAAGCCTGGCATGAGTGTGGGAGTGATTTCAGTGAGCCTGGGAGGTGTAAATGGAAGTTTAAAATCCTCATCGGAATGATTTGAATAGTTTTAAAGCCAGGACGGCTTCTTGGCTTTTCCGCCCCCAGGCTGTCCGAGCACAAAGGCTAAAGGATGCAGGTGTCAGGCCTGCCCTGACACCCACACGTCACGTCTGTGCCTCTCAGGACCATGGTCCAACTGTGGGGATCACATGCCACAGGCAGGCAGCAGTCAGCCTCTGCGTCCTGTCTCAGGAAGCACCATCTTGGTGGGGTTATGCTTCCTGTTGGGCTGGATTTCAAAACTCACAATGAGCAGCACATTCCAAAGACACGCCACTGACAATGCTCGTGCACGCCACCGTCAAGGACCTCAACAGTGGCCGGGCTCTGGCCCTCTCCTCTAGGAAAGCGGTTGCTGTCCTCCTGGTGAGCAGATAATCCGCCTGAGTTGCCCAGGAAATAGGGCTCCCTGTGTTGCTCTATCAGGATGCCTCTAGGACCCTCTGAAGTTGGGGTGGACAGTTGGGATGGTCCAGGGACCTAGAGCAACCCTGGTAAACCTTTCCCTCCTCTCTGATTCGGTCTGTATTCAACCACATTCCTCACGTCTCCACTTTACAATAAGGATGCTGCTTATGGAGCTGGAAGATAATGGCTGGAGCAGTGGCCTCTCATACCATGGAATCCTCATCATTTGCCCCAAAGCTGCCCAGTCCCCCTCCTGCACCTGTTCTGGAGTACAGGGGCTTGCCCACCTTCTCCTGAGGCTCAGCCTTTATTGGCTCTTCCTTAACCAATTATCAGCTCCTTGAAATTCTCCTTTCATGTGGCTTCTTGGGCAAATCATCACTTTCTGCAGAGATGCTCTCATTTATTTTTTATCACAAAAGTAATAGGAATTTTCCAGCCAGTGAAGCAATGAAAAGAATTTTTAAAATGTTATTGACGCCCCCCAATTTATACTTCCCTTCACTAATAAATATTGTGTATAAATTACTAGCTACACCTGTGCACCTATTTATAAATATAGAAGAGCCTTTTGCACTTGTTTCTACAACCAGATGTCAATGGTTCCGTGCAAACCATATTACTGTGACACTTCCTTTCCTCAGCAAACTGTGTGTTGTGGGTGTCCTTCCAGATCAACAAATCAAGTTTGATTTATCTTTTCTAAACATATGAATCCATCCAGCTTATCCAGCTATTCTCTGTTGAGAAGCTTTCTGATTTTCTCATTTTCTGCCACTTCAGAAGCCTTCATTAAGTGTCATTGAACACTTTCTAATATACTACTAGTTTTTATTTCTATAAGATATATTTCCCAAAATGGGATCACTGAGTCAACAAGCTCTTTATTTTGAACTTGAATTGCTATTTTTAGATGACTTTCCCAAAAGGGCTTAGAAATTTACATTCCTACGAAAAATGCAAAAGCATAAAAAGTTCCCTCAATCCCTTTGTGTCTGGATGTTATCACCAGCTTCTTCGCCAGTCTGTCTGAAAATGATATGGTTTTGGAAATTTGCATTGTTTGTTCATGATTACTGCTCAGAGTGAGCATCTTTTTTCTTGGCTTTCTGGATTTTTTTCCCTATAAATTGCCTCTTCGTGTCTTTTTCCTGAGTTTCTGTTGAGTCATTTGCCTTTATCTTAAGACTTTATTTAAAGGGAGGTTAGCTCTTTACTGAAATATGTGTTACAACTATTTTTGTGTTGTCTGTTTTGTCATATTTTGAAATATTATCCTGTTAAGTATATTTTATTCTTTTTTTTATAATTACTGAGTATCTTGCTTTGTTTAAAAAGGTCTTCCTCATGTCAGAGTCACAGCTATTTAATATTTGAATACATTTTCTTGTGGTATGTTTACAGTTACATGTCTTACATTTATGTCTTTAATTTACCAGGAATTTACTTCTGTGTATGGGTGGGTAGGGTGAAAGTTTGTTTTCTGTCAGATTCATTTACTAAGTAAACTATTCTTTTCCCTGAGAGCTAAGGGCCAGTTGGGTGTACATTGGTATCATAATGTATTGATTAGCACACCTTTATGGTAAAGCAAACCCTCCCTATTATTCTGTTTTTTGGTTTTCTTGTCTGCTTTTAAAAATGGATGTAAAGTGCTTAGGAGAGTGCCTCATTTTTTTGTGGAAAATATTAAACCTCTGTAAGTGTATACAGAACAGTAGCGTACTGAATCCCCATAGATTCAGCACTTGGTGTCTGTAATTATCAAGTTGTGTCCAGTTCTTGATATTTTTCTATACCTTCACCCACTGCCACTTCAGCCATAAGTATAAAAAGTGTTCACTGTGTTTATTCATGTTACTACTAGTCTTATCAGTTCATACTTTATATTTCAAAATAATTGCATTCAGTTCCCCAAAATACGACATTGGAATTCTGGTTGACATTGTATTTCAGCTTTGCATTTGTTTTGAAGCAGCGTTTTTATGATGTCATCGTCCCCTGGGAGGCATGGTCAGTGTTTCTGTGCTGTCCTGTCTCCGTATCCCTGGCTTCCTATCCTCCTCTGGATGGCTGGGTCTGGAGGGCCCGTGTGTGTCTCTTCTTGAGTCCTCCTTGTCTTTCAGATGCTGAGCTTTGAGTTCTGAGTTCTTTTTCTGAGAGAACCCAGACAGCATCCATCTACAGTTGACTCCCAAGGTGACAGTTCCAGTTAAGACTCTTAAATCATTCAGCAGACAGTGGTTGACCATTCAGCATGCCCTGGACAGACAGCAGTGAATCAAACAGATGTGACCTCTGGTCCCTGAAGGTCACACTCAGAACAGTGAGCAAGAGGCTGCCCTGATCTGGTCAGTGCAGCCCAGGAAGGCTTCCTGGAGGAAGCAGTATTTAAGATGAATTCTGAAGGGCCAATAGGAATGATCCAGGCAGTGGAGCAGAACATGAAAGCTGAGCAAGAGGAGGCAGAAAGTGGGAGGAACTTCGAGAAAAAGCAAGATCCTGTTTTTGGGGACTCAGAGAATGAGTAGCCCATATTGATTGAGTCTGGGGATGTGGGTGGGGGTCACAAAGAGCTGGAATGTGCTGGGCTCAGGGGAGGGAGTACCAGCAGATGTTGTCATCACCATCATCAAGATCCATCCACTCTGCCCTGGACTCTGTGCTTAACCCTTGGGATGTATCCTATTTCACCCTCAGCAGTCAAATGCGATGAGACAGGAAGGAGGCGTGAATGCTCTGTCACTTCAGTCGTGTCCGACTGTTTGCCACCTTGTGGACTGTGGCTTGCCAGGCTTCTCAGTCCCTGGGATTCTCCAGGCAGATATGTTGGAGTGGGTTGCCATGTCTTCCTCCAGAGGATTTTCACGACCCAAGGACTGAACCCTCAAGAAAAAGGCAGGGCTCCGATAGATCAGCCACTTGGCCACGTTTACTCAGCCACCAGGATCCTGAGTCAGGATTGAAACTCGGATGCCAGAGCCCACCATGGCGTGCTGAGACACCAAGCAAGTGACACTTCTTGGTTTTGGCTGCTGAATGCAGAGGAGTTAGTGATCCTGCTCATGGTCAAGGGGAGAATTCTGGGCTGCCATTTGGGTGAGATTTTTACAACCACAGCAGAACACAAAGACTGATACCCAAAGGAAAATACAACCAAGAAAATGGGATATGACCCCAGAAACAAGTGTTCTATGGGAAAAGGCACTGGAGGAAATGCTTAGAAGTGGTGGAAGGGAAGGCAGAATACAGCCATTGGACCACATCTAGCTTTATTAGTACAGCATTTCCCCAGAATGTGTTATGTAGTTACATGAGGCAGTAGAGAGGTTATCTTTATAAAGTCAGCATGTCAACAGCGTGCCTGTTGGATGTGCCACAGAACTTCATCATTTTCCAGGTAGTGGGTGCACACTGCAAGACTCACTTTTTGGCTCTTTTAAGCCATATGTCATGAACAGCTTTCTACCATGAACTGTGTGTTTTGGTTAGTTTACTAAGCTGAAGTTTCACCATTGAATTTATCCTCCCTTTGATCTAAGGGTGAAACCCAGCATAAGGCAAAGCAAGTTGAACTCAGACACAGGACAAGCTATCTTGCAACCCCTTGGGCCAGACTGGACCTCTCTCTTTGAGCCTCATTTCCTCACAGTTATCTCTGCTGCTGCTGCTGCTGCTAAGTCACTTCAGTCGTGTCTGACTCTGTGCGACCCCATAGATGGCAGCCCACCAGGCTCCCCCGTCCCTGGAATTCTCCAGGCAAGAACACTGGAGTGGGTTGCCATTTCCTTCTCCAATGCATGAAAGTGAAAAGTGACAGTGAAGTCGCTCAGTCGTGTCCGACTCTTGGCGACCCCATGGACTGCAGCCCACCAGGCTCCTCCATCCATGGGATTTTCCAGGCAAGAGTACTGGAGTGGGGTGCCATTGCCTTCTCCCACAGTTATCTCTAGCCCAGAGTAAATATCAAGCCCACAGGCCCAGAGCCATCAGGAGCTTTTTGTGGCGTTTCTGCTGTTTAAAATATTCCATTGAATCCAGGTATTCAGTGTGTCTGAGTGGTTGAGAAAAGAAAGATAGTACTAAGTCGTGTCCGACTCTTGCAATCCCATGAAATGTAGCCTGCCAGGCTCCTCTGTCCATAGGATTCTCCAGGCAAGGGTACTGGAGTGGGTTGCCATTCCCTTCCCCAGGGGAACTTCCCGACCCAGGAATTGAACCCAGGTCTCCCACATTGCAGGCAAATTCTTTACCAACTGAGCTATATGGGAAGCAAATGAATGTAAAAACATAGGGCTGTGGAGTGAGGAAGGGACTGAGGCGATGCTGTCTGTTTGTTTGTTTGTTTGTTTGTTTTTAATGTAATTTTAATGTCGAAGAAGACATTCCAGAAAGTTAGGAGAAGAGAACTTGGCCTGCCCTGGGCTCTCCTTCTTCTGCTCCTAAAAGGACTAGAGCATGTTTGAGAAGGGTTACTCTATGTGATGATGTATTGATATGTACTTTTTTATTGGGAATAATTTCCTATCTTTATCTTTTTAAACAGACTTTATTTTTAGGGCAGTCACAGCAAATTTAAGATATTTTCTATACCCGCATGCCCCACACATGCATAGGGACCCTGTTATCAACTTCCCCCCCGCCAGAGCAGTGTATCTGTTACAATTAATGAACCTACACTGACACCTAATCACCCCCAATACATACATAGTTCGCATGAGGGTTCGTTCTTGGTGGCGTCCATCTGGTGGTTTTGGAGAAATGGAAGATGACATGTATAGCTCCTGACCTATACATGTACATGTATAGAGTATCATGCAGAATAGTTTCATTGCCCTAAAATCCTCTGTGCTCCACCTCTTTGTCCCTCCTTGCCTCCTAACCCCTGGAAACCACTGATCCTTTCATTGTCTGGGTAGTTTGTCTCTTCTAGAAATTCACAGTTGAAATTATACAAGATGTAGACTTTTCAGATTGGATTCTTTCACATAGTAAGATACAATTAAGGTTCCTCCCTGCGTTTCTGTACCTTTATACCTCATTTCTTTTTTTGCACTTAAGAATTTTCCCTTGTCTGGAGGCACCATTGTTTATCCAATTACCTTTGTAGAACAGACATCTTGGTTGCTTCTAAGTTTTGGCAGTTATGAATAAGCTGCTATAAATATCTGTGTGCTTATCTTCTTTAAAATACAGAATCAAAATACATCTCCCAACTTCTGATTATGGAAAGCCTCTATAGGAATGTAAAGGGGGACATCTTCCTTAGGGAAGAATAAAAACGGACATGAGCAAACTGCATTTGGCTACAGCATCAAATAGTAACAGTATTTAAATTGATAAATCGATTTCTGGGGCTTGAATACCACAGCTCAGTCAAACTATGCCACAGACGTTTGATCCCAGTAGTCCTGTGCCACCCAGTCACTGAAACCCTTAAAGAGAGAACCTCACCAGTTAGGAAGAAAAGGGGATCTTGGAGCCAGTCCGCATTATGTTTTATATTTATATATTTTAAAAATTTTACCTTTGACATCACCATGCCTTGTCCAAGGAACTGCTATATTCTGCGCCAGTGCAGAAGGCATCAACTTGCACTGAGCTTGAACTGTCCATGGACCTTTCTGCCCTTTCTTTCATCATTATCCACACAGACCCTTCAAATCTCACTCTGTGATGACAGCAACCCCTTGAGTGCAATCCCATGTGGGAGATGAGGATACCAAGTTTTAGAAAGCCTATGTATCCTGCCCAGAGTCACATAGATCAGAAATGACAGTGTTGGGATTTAACTCAGGTCACCTCCTCCAAGCCCACTGTGCTGCCCCTTTGCAGGAAACACACTTGACCCCATGTCATCTCATGTGATTACTGCATTGTGAGCTTCAGGAAATAAAATCACACACTGAAGAATGGACTGAGTTAGCATTGGTAGGCTTGCTGGAATGTAGACATTTCATAGTCGGATACATAGAGGCTATTTGGAGCCTGGGAAATGGACAGATGGACTCTCACAAGCAAAGCATTGACAGAAGTCCACAGCAGGATAATGAGAGAAGACAGAACCAGCACGAAAAGTGGGAGATGGGGACCTGGAGGAGAAAAGAATAAAATACCATGACAGAGAAAAGGATTTGAAGTACAAGAAATCTGTCAGTTAGGCTGCTATAACAAAACACCACAAACAGGGGGACTTAAACAGTAGAAATATATTTCATACAGTCTGGAGACTGAAAGTCCAAAATTAGGGACCAGCATGGCTGGGTTCCAGTGAGGGCTCTCTTCCTGATTTGCTGACGGTCACCTTCTTGCTGTGTCCTCATGAGGCAGAAAGAGATCATCTCTCTCATGTCTCTCCTTATAAGGACACTCGTAGGTCATGAAGGTCATAATTGCCTTCTAAAGGCCCCACCTCCTAATGTCATCGCGATGCACATTAGGACATCAACATGTGAACTTAGGGAGATACAAACATTCACTCCATGATAGGGATCATCAGTATCATGGGAGACTGAAGGGAAAATATGAGACTCAATGGGAGAAATGAGGGTAGAAAGCAAAGGGCGGAGGGCCTCGTGCACATGAAGAGGAAAGTGGTGGGGCAGGTGTAGGCGACAAGGTCGAGAGATCAGATGGCGGATGGAAGGCTGGAACTGGGACAGAGCTTTGGAGGAGGCCTTGCGGTCCAGGGAGGCAGTGAGCTGTGCTGACAGCAGGGTGCTGTGATCCTGGTGCAGGCATGGGAGCCAGTTCCTGACAGGAATGCGAGTGAGATGGGATTATGGGTCCAGGAAGCAGGGGATTAAAGTCTGAAAGTAGAGAATGAAAATAAGACCCCATTTTAGCTATATTATTTTTTTCTCCAAGCACCGTATGGAATGCCCTTGAAGGTAAACCAGGTGTCAGATCTGCTATGTTGTTTTAACTTTAAAAGAAAAAACATGGAAAGTCCACACTCTGCAAGCCTTGTCTTCAGCTCTTTGCTCTGAGCACTTGATGCCTTTCCTGCTAGTCTAAATTCAAGCTTCTACAGTTACGAGACCAACGGTAACTGTAGCCAGTTGCCTGCGTGTCCTGGGCATTGAACTTCCTTGATGTTACCTCTTCCTTCTCACAACACTCAGTGTCTGTGTTAGGACACAAGCCAGGCCCAAGAGTCCATGCTGTTTTGCTAACCTATGGGTGTCATAGTTATGAATTTCAATTACCTGTTTACCCAATAAACTATATATTTGTCCTTATTCAACACTCTCTAGGTATCTGTGTGCCAGATGCTGGTTTCCAGTGAAGGTAAACAGACATGGCCCAGCCTTCCCTGGAGCCTCCAGTACAATGAAGGATAAAGATACTAACACATGCACATGTATCCACTGCAATTAACGTGAAGCACAGTAAAGGAAAAAAGTGAGTTCTATGAGAAAATACAGATGGGACTTAATAGGTACATTAATGGCAGAAACATCTTAGCATGCGACGTAGGATGTGAGAATGTGTGTGAATCAATCCAGGAAAAGTTGCAGACAAAGAAGGAAGAATGTGTAGAGGATCTGAGGGGAGACACTAGGGGACAGGAGTGAAATGATGGAAGGAAAAAGTGTAAGGGAAAACTTGGAGGGGTAAGGTGGGGGCCAGAAGTCTTCTGCTCCTAGGACATGGAAAGGCGCTTCTATTTTGATTCCATATGTAGGAAGAGGCCACCTTAGAATTTGAGGTGAGGGCAAAACATGCTCTGGTTTCAAACATCAGTAAAGTTCCTCTGTGGGGAATGGAATGGGGCTGGGAATAGAAAGGAGAAGTGGGGATCATCTCGGCTGCTCTGTGCCAGACACTGGGACATGGGGGTGAGGCAGAGGGATGAATCACCGAGTATGGGCTTCCAGGTGGAAAGTCTAGGAGGGCCAGGGTGTTGTTCTGGTGATGAGAGGGTGATGGATTTGAGACTCTCTTCCAGGTGAGTGAGCCCTGACACCCACCCAGTACCCCTGCAGGCTGCTCTGGGTGGCCTGTCCTACACGCTCCTGTCTCTACCTCCACTGGCCTCGCCATTCTGATCATAGGCTTGATGCGTGATTGTAAAGTGAAGACTTCTGTTTCTTGATACAACACAATGAGGTAGGCTGAATGTATTTTTCTATTATTGTGGCCATTTTCCACCTTAGATTCAGGTAGCTCTTCCCAGAACCTGGTTCCCATCATGCAATGAGAACCATCCTCCTGTTGCAAACTGTTGACCCAGGGAGTCCTGCCAGTGCTGCCCCACCTCCAGCGTTCAAATTGACTCCACAGTGCGCTCATGGCTGGCGGGGGCAGTGCCTTAATGCAGTGATTGGGACCGCCAGTCAGTGTCCTGCTGACTGTGTTCCTGCATGAGCTGTGTCCTTGAGGGTACATTCGTGGGGAATGTGTGTTTTAGAAAGAGCTGGGTTCAGTTCTTGCCTCTTTTTTTGGAAGCAAAATCATGGTTTAAGAGTTTAAGAACATGTAAGTAAGTGAATTACATGTAACAGTTTGAGGTAGAAAGGGAGTCTCGAAACCACTACAATTTTAAACCAAGTTTTCATGATTATAAATCCATGCAATAAAAAAAATCATATCCAAATGAAAAAGTTTGAAGGCTGCACATAGAAGAGCTATCAGCTAATGAAAATCTGTATTTATTTGCTTTAGATTTCTAAAGCCTTTCAGTGCTTTTATTTTTTAATGTTTTATCTTTAAATTTTTGTTAGAGTATAGTTGATTTATAATGTGTAAGTTTCAAGTGCATAGCACAATGATTCATAAATATATAATATGATATATAACTATATATATTATATATACATATTATAAAATATAATAATATTATTTTCCCTTATCAGTTCAGTTCAGTTCAGTTGCTCAGTTTTATCCGACCCTTTGCGACCCCGTGAATCGCAGCACGCCAGGCCTCCCTGTCCATCACCATCTCCCAGAGTTCACTCAGACTCACGTCCATCGAGCCAGTGACGCCATCCAGCCATCTCATCCTCTGTTGTCCCCTTCTCCTCCTGCCCCTAGTCCCTCCCAGCATCAGAGTCTTTTCCAATGAGTCAACTCTTCTCATGAGGTGGCCAAAGTACTGGAATTTCAGCTTTAACATCATTCCTTCCAAAGAACATCGGGGGTGATCTCCTTCAGAATGGACTGGTTGGATCTCCTTGCAGTCCAAGGGACTCTCAAGAGTCTTCTCCAACATCACAGTTCAAAAGCATCAATTCTTTGGTGCTCAG
>SJYX01020318.1:48165-71969 GCA_006410675.1 Oreotragus oreotragus
GTCAGGTGGTCTGGTATTCCCATCTCTTTCAGAATTTTCCACAGTTTATTGTGATCCACACAGTCAAAGGCTTTGGCATAGTCAATAAAGCAGAAATAGATGTTTTTCTGGAACTCTCTTGCTTTTTCCATGATCCAGCGGATGTTGGCAATTTGATCTCTGGTTCCTCTGCTTTCTCCCACGTTTAGGTTTTTTTCTGGTGCTTCTCAAATACGATTGTTGATGAAGGTTTCTGTTGACCTGGGGCAACATTCTATTTTCTGTTTTTGTGTTTTCCGTTTAATGTAACAAAGCTGCATCTACCTTTCCCTTCTTTTTTCCTTACTTTTTCCCCAAGTTAAACTGTTAAAGATTTGTTTTTAATATAAATTTATTTATTTTAATTTGAGGTTAGTTACTTTACAATATTGTATTGGTTTTACCATACATGAACATGAATCCACCAAACTGTTAAAGATTTTTTTTTAATTATTACATTTTCTCCTACCTCTTTATCAAATTGTGTGTTGACTTTTTCAAGGATCTCTTTTATATTAGGCACTATTATTCAATTCAAGAGTGTAATTCCAGAGGCAGGGACAATATTTCTATTGTCCAGAGTAATGCGGGCATCATCCAGGAATAAAGTGGACAGGTTTTAGCCAGGCTTTGGAAAACTCCACTGCAGAAACAGTATTTCCTAAGCCTGATGTAGGATCGATTACTGAGGGGGAGGGTGTAGACAGAGAAGAGAAAGGAGCCCATGACAGAGCTCTGGGCACTGAAGAGTTTATAAGTTGAGAGAGGTAGAGCCAAAAAAACCCAAAAACAACCCGGTTCCTAGCTCAGGGGTCAGGTGTGTGCCAGGATGACAAAGCACAGAGTCATCTGTAGAGAGAGGATGTTTGAAGCCATGGGGTGAGTGGAAAGACTTAGCACAGCAATTAGTTAAACAGTGACCAATAGCCCCCCGGTCTCAGGTGTCATCTGCAAGGTTTGTTTCCTGGGTCTGCCTGGAGCCTGCTCCATGTTTATCCTCACTGAGGCTAATAGAGCTACAGCTATCTGGAAGGTCACCAGGGGTGATGATGGGAGGAAAAGAAGGACCGACAAAGATGCATCCACTGAGAATGACACCTGTCACTTCTCACATGTCACTGACCAAAGCAGCTTATAAGTTTACACGTTGCTTCTGGGGACCAGGGATATGCCTCTGCTCAGGGTCTGGGAGCAGGGAAAGTGCAGAGATTAGTGAGAGGGTCACTGCCCACTGCAGGGCAGTTCGGCTCACCAAAGATCTGGCTCAGTTTTCTTCCCATGCAAAAATACCCAGTGAAATGCTCCCCATGAGAAACAAAGTCACCTAAGCCTAAAGGTCAAGGATTCTGTGTAATTCCACTCATTGCCCTATAAGAACCAGAGGCAGCTTCTCTGATTCTGCAGACCCGTGAACTAAAGAGACAAGTTAGCTGACACCATACAGCTACATATGCACTACACACACATGCACACACACTCAGCCACATAGACACACACATAGTCACATGACCACACACACAACACACTGCCTGTACTCATAGAACCACACACACTCGTAAGTACTAACACAATCATACACCCTCTCTCACACACACACAACATATCCACATACACTTGACCACAGAAAACATAAACTACACACACAACTACTAACACAAACACCCTTCACACACACAACATATCCACACATACAACCATATAACTACACCCATAACTGTGCATACACTCAACCACATAATATATACACAAAATCACACAGCCCCCACACACAAGCATGCACACACATAGAACTAGACATACACAACTACTAACACAAGCATACACTTGTCTTATATACACACAACATCCACACATACTCAACCACACACAATCACACAGTGACACGCAGCACACACACACACCACATACATAGCCCCCCACTGTCCCACATATACATAACCCCACATGCAAACATGTACATGTATAGAACCACACACACAAGCACATATTCACAAAACCACATACACACAACTGTTAACATAGTAATATACCTCATGCACACAACATATCCACATGTGCAACCACACAGCTACACACACAACTACACGTACACGCTAAACCATATACCCACACACAGTCACACAACCATGCACTCCTCCACACACAGCCCCCTGACAGTCCCCTGACACATTCACAACGCCCATACACACAAACATGTACACACATAGAACCACAAACACAACCACATATACAGACACACATACATAACCACACAATTGCACACAGAACACACACATTCAACTTACTCTCAGTTCTTTCAAGCCCTCTCCTGCCCCACCACGGCTCCCACAACCCACTCCATGTGTCCTTAGGGCTGCATCAAAGGCATCTTTAGTGTGTGATATTGAGGGACGCATAATCTGAATAAGTCCCAAAGCTCACAAGCCATATAAAAGAAATAGAAGATTTTATTTCCTTGAATTTTCAACTTTTTTGGGTGAAAGTCATCATTAAAAATAAAAAAACAAGCAACCAATCTTGGGAAATTTATTAAAAATTGAATATCCTTGATACACAGAGTGCCTCAAATCATTAAGAAAAATAAACAAGTTAATCAGAGAATATATAGAAGAGATTCACAGAAGAAATCCAAATAGTCCATATACAAATGAAAAGCTCATCAATCCCATGAGTAATCAGGGAGATGCAAATTAAGGGAGTAAAAGCCAAAACAAAGTCTGAGGTACCACATTTTGTTCACCAGGTTGGCAGATATTTAAAAGACTATATATATATATCAAGATACTCAGTCTTGGCATGGGTGCAGGGGCCAGACCCTCAGGTGGTTAGTGAGTGATGATACACAACTGAGTTGTGATTTGTGATAGGTGCTTTATCTATCTAAATGTGACATCTAGTTGCATTTTGACCCAGCAATCCCACTTCAAGGAACATTTCCATCAGCCGTTTCTGCCTTTGCAGGCAAATATAGCCAGAGGAAGGCCCACATTTCATGACAAAGCCTGTGACAAGTTCAGTGAATCCAAGTACATTCTCACAATAGATATCTGCTCAGACAGTGGGGGATGAATTATGTTTGGGCATGGGACATGGAATATGCCATGGCATATGAGAAACAAGTCACCCAAGAACAGGTAATAGGATATTAATTGCACCGCTGAAAAGACTGAGGGAGTGTATGTATGCAAAAGAAAGGTCTAGAAGGATATAAGACTGGCATTTCTTTCTGCAAAGCTGATCACTTAGCCAGGCCCTACCCCACGATGTCATACCAGTGAGGGATGGAGTGTGGATCAGGTGATGGTCAGTGTGTCCTGAGTCACACCAGTGCCACCATCATAGATAGGTTGTGCTGTGTGGGCCAAGCTGAGCGGGGAGACTGCCGGCCTGGCCCCCTGGCCCTCCCCAGGCAACCCCTTCATTTCTGGCCCTGCTGCCTGGCCCCACCCGGCTGCTGTGTCAGACTCCTTTGGCACGGGCCCCCTCCTGCCTGTCTGGGCCCCTCATCTTGCCTCTTTTCCCACCCATTCTTGCTCTCGTGCATCCTTTGTCTTCCATTTCCCCATCACCCTCCCAACCTCTCCCCACAGACCTGCCTCCCTTGTGGGCTTCACTGTCCTGGTAAATGCCGAGGTACTTCTAGGGGGACCACTGACCAGCAACATCTTCCCTGCCCCTTCCCAACTGTGCCACTGTCAAGGGGTCCTGGGATTGGAGTCACAGTTGCCAGGACAGTCAGACAAGGTATCCAGAACTTTCCTTTTTGACAACCAGTTGAGAGCCCCAGGTTCTGAAAGATAAGGGGTGGACAGGGTCATGCTGGGGTCCTTTTACCCGAGCATCCGGCAGCCGCAGCATGGCCCCCAGCAGCCCAGCATCAGCAGTGCTGTCAGCTCCTGACACCCTCTTAACTGATTCCCTCTGCCGTCAGGACTGGACCTCAGCACAGAAGGAGCTTTGCTTTTTGCCCCACATAATTGGTGATTTTCTTTTTATACAATCACGTGCAATTTAACTGATTAAAAGGTAATAATAACCACAAGGAATGACAAAGAACAAGTTCTGAGAAGACTGTGACTCTCTGTAACAAAGTTTAGCTCTGGTGTCCCTGTGCTCCCTGCCTGGTGGCAGCTGGACCAGCTCTGGTCACTCTTCCCGGGCCACAGCTTCCTCCTTGCAGGCCGCCTTCAAGCCACACCTTGTCCTTTTGTGCCTTCGGGGCCTCCGCTCTATGCAGACTGTCACCCCATGCCATGTGGCTAGCGTTTTCTAAGTTGAAAGCGCGTGCAGAAGCAGGTGTGCACACCTGTAGTGTCCAGCCAGGGAGCACTTTGGGGGACAGCTTGTGGACATCTAGGAGGAGCTACCCACTTTCCAAGAAAATCCTCCAAGAAGCCTTGGGATAACAACCACAGAGTACATACTTTTATGAGGTCCAAGACTGCCCAGTTTTCTCAAAATGGGGGTTATGTCAGCCTCAGAAACATCAAAGCTGTTTCAGGATCAGTGAAATAGAAGGGACTCGGGCTGTTTTTGGTGCCACCTTCTCCCTGCCCATCAGACTGTACTTCCACACCCTAGTCCAGTTCCTTTCGGGGGTTCTGGGTGAACCACTTTCTCCCCTCACTGTTGATCTCAGAACCTTTTGCAGCTCATATCATGTCTGGGCTTAATGCCCAGAATCCATGCAAGGGACCAGGAGGTTTTGCAACAGGCCAAGACCAGCCTCTGTGTTGGTGGAACTTTCCTTCCTCTACCATTTACACACCAGATCCCACTCTTAGTTATCTATATTCACTCAGTCAGCTAGTCAACAGATATTTTTCTAAGCAGACTAGCAGTGAGGAATCAGATGACAAAGATGCAGGTCCTGACCTCAGGGAAGCTCAGGGTCAACACGGAGGCTGATGGCCAGAATATTTGCCTTCAACTCCACACACCACATGGGCAAGCTGCGTACAGCAGCTGTCACTGGGCTTTGTGGGTGGCTCTCTCATGATTTCTCAATGGCCTCCATTAATTTAAGAGAGAATTTTAATTATATGGGCAGAAAACGGAAACCAAGTAATGGTCACATGGATAGAAAAATCATTAGATTGTTTTGTGTTGGACGGAGTAATTAATGTCTTTCACAAATGATGCTGGAGAAAATGAGTAAGGTTCTTTTCATTGATTTTCAACTTTTGTTCTTGAAAAAAGCTGTGAAAAGCTAATTAATGGTGGCAGAAGATTGTGAGGGAGGAATGAAAGGAATGCTGATGGAGCCCAGCCCGGAACCCCAGAAGAAGGAGTAGCCTGAGGCCACTTACTTTATGTAGGAGGAAGTCAAAGCCCAGAGCCTCCAGGTTCTTACAAAACATGCATGTCAAGCAATATCGCTTTTGGCTTTGCCAGAAGTTAATGACATTGTTCTAGCACTTTGTCCAGCTGTTGTAAAGCCATCATTTTGTACTGTCATATTGTCCCCTGATTATCTCAAGAGAATACACAGGCACACATACATACATGTGAGCACACATACAGCACACACACTGGTTATATAAAAACAAACAGCAACTATACTGGATATAATGTTGATGGAACTAACTTACACAGCCTGATCTTCCTATCTGTAAGTGTCTTGTCCATAACTTTAAACACTTCCAAAATTCCTTGTCTGTTTTAGAATGTTTAATTAATTTACCATTAATATTATTACCATTTACATTTTCAATAAGCCTTTACAAGGAGGAGATACGTTTCTTAGTCTCTGGGTACAAAATGTTTTGGTTTTTAAGCTTAAAAGCAAAAGGAACAAATGAGTCTGATTATTTCTCATCTAACACTGTTGGATTTCCTTTGCTTAGAGATGAACAATCTGTTGACAGTTTTTCAAACTGATTTAAGAGTAAATAACGGCCCAAGGCCACCAGTTTTTCTTTCTATATAGAAAATATGCCATAGATTTTCCATGATAGGGTACACTAGACATCCTGAAAACTGTTCTTCTAGATTGAAAAGCTGAATTAGATGTAAGAAACTGCCTTTGAAATAGAGAACTCATTTCATTTCAATTTGATTTTTAAACTATTCAGTCACTGTGTTTTAATGAATGGGCAAACAAACTTCATGTCCCCATGGAAATTATATTTCAGTGAGACCAGTAGACAGTAAATATAATATATATGTGTGCAGTCAAGGATACAGAGAGCAAATAAAGCAGAGAAAGAGAATTTGAAGTAGTTAGGACCCCACAGAGGGAGTTAAACATTTAGGCAAGTGGGTCTCGGAAGGCTTAACCAAGAGCTGATCGTGGAGATCTGGAGGAGCAGAAGGAAGAGCTGGGAGGCCTGGGCTCAGGATGTCCAGGAAGAGGGGTGATGGACAAGGCCTGTAGCTGGTGAGTGCTGGCATTTTCAGGCCAAAGGGGATGGGGTGGTGGTGAGAGACGGGGAGAATTAGAGGGGATCAGAGAGTGCCATGCCATTCAAAACATTGTGAGGTATGGTAGGACTTTGGCTTTCCCTTTGAGTAAGATGGGGCGTGGTTGGAAGGTCCTGAGCAGGGGGACATGCTCTAGCTTAGGTTTAACAGGATCCCCGTGGCTTCTGTGTTAAAACCACATATGTGTAGTTTGGGGCATGGAGATTGGGAAGGTATTTGAGTCCCATCAGAACATGCGCTGCTTCTCTACAGCACTTTCTCTTGGTTCTAATACTGGTATATTGCAAGTTTGTTGACCCTTGCACCTTCCATACATGTTCATTTCTGTGGAAGTCCTGCCTGGTCTTACATCCTGTATCATTGCTAATGCATCTCAACAGCATGATCCCTTTTTAGATCACAGAATAAAGGTGTTAATACAGACTGCATTATTGAAATAATTAAGCAATTTTTAAAATCGATAACTCAGAGTAGTTATCAGTAAACCTTTCTAAGCCTTTGTAGTTGTTTCTTTGAGTTTCTTGGGAAAAATGATTGATTCCATTTTCATATTTTTTTTTACAATTATATAACTTCCTTGTAAGCCAGCATGAATCACAACAATGTGTTCAAGTGTCACTCCACCACTTAAACATGGGCATTGTCTGTGTCTTAATCCACCCTCTGCGTACAGTGTGCTGCTAAATTAGGAGGGAATAAAAACAATTTTATTTAGTGAAAATAGTTATGTATTCTTCACGAAAAAGTCAGTTTGGATTTTAGCAAAAGGGGGAAATGCTCAGATATAAAGCAGAGCAATGTGTTGACTGGTTAGTTTCCTTTTTAATTTCCATTTCTTTCTTCAGCATGCTTTTACTGAGTAACTATTACATACCCTAAACTTTCCCAGGTCCTGGATATTCAAATCAAGCAAGTTCCCAGGATTTAAACTCTGCAGAGAGAGCATGCACAGCATGGATGGACAGGTGGGTGGATGGATGGATGGATGTGTAGCGTTATTACAGATCCTGATAGTGCTGCAGAAGTAATTGGTCCAGCAATGAAATGAGAGGCAGGGCAGTTTAGACAGGTGAGCCATAGTGGGCTTCTTAGCAGGGGTGAAATTGAAGCAGACACTTGCAATAAAAGGAGGAGGAGAGGAAACACTGTGAAAGCCCTTCTGACAAAATCAATCACAAGTGCAGAAAGGAGTGAAGAAATCAGCTTGCTTGTGCGGGGATGGGTGGAAGGTTCAGCCTGAAATGCTGACCTAGGACGGTCTGCTGCCAGGCGCACCTGGAGAGGTGGGTATGGCGTCGAGGTGCAGGACCAAAAGAGACGATGAAGGCTGAGAATTTCGGGTTATGTTTCAGTGCAGTGGGAAGCTATTGATGGGTTTCAAGCAGAAAAGGCCATGATATAATTTACATCTTTTCAAATTCTTTCTGGCTGTGTGGAGAAAGGATTGGAGGAAGGGGCCGATTGATTTGCTGATGTGAGTAAAGCATTCAGACTGAGCGAAGCAATCAATAGCCTACTAGCAAATGTCTAGCCACATGCCAGTCAAGCTGTTTTTCAAAATATGTGCAGACAGAAGTTGGATTGGAGAAGTCCTTCATGAGCCTATTTGTTAACTTTATGTAGGTTTTTTTTATGGTCCATAGATCCTTATTGCTTATCCTTTTATTGAAGTATAATACACCTCCAGAAAAATACACATCAAAATGAGTTATAAAAATACAAACATCCCTTTGTAATCACCTCTCAGACCAAAAAATAGAGCATTATCTGCAGCCATTCTGCCCTCTTGTGTTTTCTGCTCATCCTGCTTCCTTTTCCCTCTACTGGCTCTCTCTCTTGTCATGACCTCTATCTTGTAGATTATTTTTACTTATTTTAAAATTTCATGTGATGAGGCAAATAGTACATCTGTTGTATGTATGTACCACTGGGTCATTGGTTCATACTCTGCTGCTGCTGCTAAGTTGCCTCAGTCGTGTTCGACTCTGTGCGACCCCATAGACGGCAGCCCATCAGGCTCCCCCATCCCTGGGATTCTCCAGACAAGAACACTGGAGTGGGTTGCCATTTCCTTCTCCAATGCATGAAAATGAAAAGTGAAAGTGAAGTCGTTCAGTCATGTTCATCTCTTAGCGACCCCATGACTGCAGCCTACCAGGCTCCTCCATCCATGGGATTTTCCAAGCAAGAGTACTGGAGTGGGGTGCCATTGCCTACTAATATGCTATTTGTCCATGTGTAAATATACACCAATATAGACATTCTATCTTTGGTTATCAGTGGAGGGCCTTCTTGTTCTGAGCTCTGTGTGAGCAATGCTGCTGTGGAAATACTTACCCTATATTTTGGTATTCATGTATGCATTTTTGTTGGATATATGCCAAGTCCTGAATTTGCAGATCATGTTGTATATGTATGATCAGTATTGATAGATCCTAATGTTGCAAGAGGGGCTTTCCTGGTGGCTCAGATGGTAAAGCGTCTGCCTGCAATGTGGGAGACCCAGGTTCGATCCCTGGGTTGGGAAGATCCCCTGGAGAAGGAAATGGCAACCCACTCCAGTACTCTTGCCTGGAAAATTCCATGGACAGAGGAGCCTTGTAAAAGGGAGATGCCATTGTCATGTCCTGGGGCCAGCAGGAGTCATTATGACAGACCACCAAGAGAGTGTTCTTGGCTTCTTGCATGAAAGAATTTAAGATAAAGGGAAAGCAAGTTTATTTAGAGAGAGAAACTCTCCATAGGCAGAATGTAGGCTGTCTCAGAAAGTGAGAGCAGCCCCAAGGCATGGGGGCTGTAGTATTTTTTATGGGTTAAGTAGTTTCATAAGCCAACAAGTGGGAGGGATATTCTTGCTATTTTAGGGTAGAGTGGGGATTTTCCAGAAATTGAGCCACTGCCCACTTTTTGGCCTTTCATAGTCCTCCTCAGAGCTATTATGGTGTAAGGGGGAGTGATTTTTAGTATTACAATGAAGATATAATGAGCTAAAGATCAATGTCTGGACTCTTTTCAAAGCCACCTTGGTTTCAGCTGGTTCCAATCAGTCTTTGTCACATCCCAACAGCTATGCCTGTCTTAATTATTTAGCTTTTGGATCTTGCCTCTTTTCTTCCTATCTCACTGCCAAATAATTTTCCAAAGTTGTTGAACCAATTGCAATTATACTCTCATCAGCCCCATAGGAGACCAGTTGCTTCATGTCTTCATCAACACTTGGTATTTTCTGTTTTACTAATTTTAGCCATCCACTGGATATCTAATTGCGGTTTTTTAGAGATTTGTATTTTTTTAATTTTATTTATTTAATTTTGGCTATTCTGGGTCTTCATTGCTACACAGGCTTCTCTCTAGTTGCAGTGAGCAGTGGATACTGTCTGGTTGCAGTGTGTGAGCTTCTCATTCTGGTGGCTTCTATGTTTTGGAACACAGGCTCTAGGGCATGTGGGCTTAGTAATTGTGGCACACAGGCTCAGTGGTTGCAGTTCCCAGTCTCTAAGGCACAGGATTAATAGTTGTGGCATACGGGCTTAGTAGCTCTGTGGCATGTGAGATCTTCCCAGACCAGAGATCAAACCCATGTCTCCTGCACTGGCAGGTGGATTCTTTACCACTAAGCCACCAGAGAAGCTCTCTAATTGTGAATTTAATTTATCTGATAACTAATGAGGTCGAGCAACTTTTTACTGGTTCTTGGCCATTTGTGTGTCCTATTGTAAAGCATTTGTTCAGATATCTTTCTATTTTTCTATTACATTTAACTATTTCTTTTTCTGTACACTTTCTGAATATCAGCCTTTTTTATTTTATGGATTTCAATGATCTCTTCCCTCTGTGTAGTTTGCCTTTTTACCCTCTAAATAGTGTTTTCTAGTGAAAAGAAATTCTTAAGGTATCTGCTTAAGATAGTTGGTAGTTTGGCATCCTGTTTCAGAAACCTTAGCCTATCCCAGGTTTAAGAAGGTGTGCCATTGTACCATTTTCTGCAAGATTTATTGTTGTACCCTTCACATACAGAAATACCATCAACGTGAACTGGGTTTTTGTGTATACTGTGAGGTAGGGATGAAGATACATGTGCTCATGTGGCCATCCCATTGACTCAGCACTTTTCCTGTAGAAATAGACTTCTCAAATACTATATTATGTAATTTCAGTCAAGGATGACCTCCTTTGTAAAGCTGCCTATAACAGGATGTCAGTATTTAAATTTGGACACAAGTGTGGAAATGTAGCTTATACTGCATCCCAAAGTGAGGTGGTGGGCCAAAGTCCACAAGTCAGGAAGGAAATGAGCTAGAATCACTCCCCTGGTTTTTGGACTTCTCAGGCTGATTAGGGATCTAAAGGAACAAATCAGATATGGAAGAAGGGATTCTGTGATGAGAAATGTTTGCAAAGGCCATTAGATGTAAGCTCCTCTGACGAATAGGGGAGAGGGGTGATTCCCTCCCGCTTACCTGGGGCCATTAGGCTGAGGATCGATCGGTGGTAACATTCGAAAACAAGGTGCCATCTTTTGGTTTGGAGCAGAGTGAACCAGGGTCTGGGCCTCACCTGGGCATCTGTGGGGTGATAAAAGAGTTCAGCCCACCTTCCCAGAGACTGTGTTGGTCCTATTGGGCCCTTACATTGGGGTTACTTGGGGGAGCAGAAAAACACCAACAAGAAGCCAGAGATGTACATCAGTTCCTAAGAATGCTGAAGTTGCCACAAGCCACCATTATTAAGAGCAGGCATGTGGCCACTTAGGTCAAGGAACCTACAAGTAAGTGACCCCATCTTCCTGCCAGTGCAGGAGATGCAAGAGACACAGGTTTGATCTCTGGGTTGGGAAGATCCCTTGGAGTAGGAAATGGCACTCCATTCCAGTATTCTTGCTTGGAAAATTCCATGAACAGAGGACCCTGGTGGGTTACAGTCCATGAGTTGCAAAGTCAGAAATGACTCTGAGAAGCACATGAACAAGGAACCAATAAAAATGCCTGAAGGGCAAGGTGTATGAAGAGCCTTCAACATCTACTGGGTCTAGAGTGTAGGATAACATGTGGAGTATCCTTCTCCTGCTTCCAATCAGCAAAAGATGCCAGGCCTGGTCCCTTCATAGCAGGTAGGAGACACCACCATACCAGGAGGACAGAGAATGGTTTATTTGTGATGCAGGTTATATGTGTAAATCAGGGGGCAGGCCAGATTCTCACCCAGTGGAAGGAACACCCCTTCTGAGTTCCCCCAAATATATACATTTAAAGAGGTCACATGGAGGCAAGATTGAAGTTGTATATCCCCCAAGTCATGTTCATTCAGTTTTCCTAGAGCATTTACCTGGGCAGATAGCTATCTCGCAGCTCAGGACTGCCTGAGGCTGAGGTGCCTGACTGCCGGGACTGTCACAACTCTGTGGGGAGAGTCATCTGCAAACCCACAGGAGCCTTCAGTGCAGGAACCTATCTTGTGCCCTGGGGTAGAGGTGTGTTTCTTTGCTCCACAGTTCAATTCAGTTGCTAAATCGTGTCCAATCCTTTGCAACCCCATGGACTGCAACATGCAAGGATTCCTTGTCCATCACCAATTCCCAGAGCTTGCTCAAACTTATGTCCATCAAGTCAATGACGCCATCCAACCATCTCATCTTCTGTCATCCCCTTCTCCTCCTGTGTTCAATCTTTCCCAGCATCAGAATCTTTTCCAGTGAGTCAGTTCTTCACATCAGGTGGCCAAAGAATTGGAGTTTCAGCTTCAGCATCAGTCTTTTCAATTAACATTCAGGGCTGGTTTTCTTTAGCATTGACTGGTTTGGTCTCCTTGCAGTCCAAGGGACTTCCAAGAGTCTTCTCCAACACCACAGTTCAAAAGCATCAATTCTTTGGCACTCAGGTTTCTTCATAGTCCAGCTCTCACACCATACATGACTCCTGGAAAAACCATAGCTTTGACTAGACGAACCTTTGTCAGCAAAGAAATGTCTCTGCTTTTTAATATGCTGTCTAGTTTGGTTTATAGCTTTTCTTCCTAGGAGCAAGCGTATTTTAATTTCATGGCTGCAGTCACAATCTGCAGTGATTTTGGAGCCCAAGAAAATAAAGTTTGTTACTGTTTCCATTGTTTCTCCATCTATTTACTATGAAGTGTGGGACCGGATGCCATGATCTTATTTTTTTTGAATGTTGAGTTTTAAGCCAGCTTTTTCACTCTCCTCTTTGACTTTCATCAAGAGACTCTTTAGTTCTTCATTGCATTCTGCCTTAAGGGTGGTGTCATCAGCGTACTGAGGATATCCTCCCAGCAATCTTGATTCTAGCTTATGCATCATCCAGCCCAGCATTTTGCATGATGTACTCTACATATAAATTAAATAAGCAGGGTGACAATATAGCCTTGACATACTCCTTTCCCAATTTGGAACCAGTCCATTGTTCCATGTCTGGTTAAAACTGTTGTTTCTTTACCTGCATACAGATTTCTCAGGAGGCAGGTCAGGTGGTCGGTCTGGTATTCCTATCTGTCTAAGTATTTTCCACCATTTGTTGTGATCCACACAGTCAAAGGCTTTGGCATAATCAATAAAGCAGTAGATTTTTTCTGGAACTTCTTGCTTTTTCTATGATCCAACGGATGTTGGCAATTTGATCTCTGGTTCCTCTGCCTTTTCTAAATTCAGCTTGAACATCTGGAATTTCTCAGTTCATGTACTGTTAAAGCCTGGCTTGAGCATTACCTTGCTAGCGTATGAGATGAGTGCAGTTGTGCAGTAGTTTGAGCATTCTTTGGCTTTGCCATTCTTTGGGATTGGAATGTAAACTGACTTTTTCTAGTCCTGTGGCCACTGCTGAGTTTTCCAAATTTGCTGGCATATTGAGTGTAGCCCTTTAGGATTTGAAATAGCTCAGTTGGAATTCCATCACCTCTGGTAGCTTTGTTCTCAATGATGTTTCCTACGGCCCACTTGACTTCTCATTCTGGCATGTCTGGCTCTTTGCTGCACAGTTGCTTGCATTTGTAGGTGCTCAAGCAACCTTTGCCAAAGTGGAGAGAAGAACACAGTAACCAGCTGCTGAAGGGGAGAGGAAAAAAAAATCTACTTTCAGACCACTGTCCTGATATGCAGCTTCCCAGCCACTCACAGGAGAAGGAAATGGCAACTCACTCCAGTATTCTTGCCTAGAGAATTCCGTGGACAGAGGAGCCTGGTGGGCTGCTGTCCATGGGATCTCACAGAGTCGGACACAACTGAAGCAACTTAGCATGCATGCATGCATTGGAGAAGGAAATGGCAACCCACTCCAGTATTCTTGCCCGGAGAATCCCAGGGACAGAGGAGCCTGGTGGGCTACCGTCTGTGGGGTCACACAGAGTCAGACATGACTGAAGCGACAGCAGCAGCAGCAGCCACTCACAACTTAACCATACGGAAAGCATCAAAGAATGCAAGTGGTACATCTGAATTGGAGATGGCATGAACAAAATGCATTACGTATCCTTTATTTATGCTTATCTCAGTTCTGCATTATGTTCTTGAAACCTCAGTGCAAACCATGGGATAGGCTCTTAAAGCTAGGGGCATTCTGCATGGTTGCTAGAAAGCAAAATATCTTACTCTAGGAGGCATTAAGAGGTAAAGCCTTTCTCATTCTTGAGTTTATTTTTTCTCATTTTTCAAAACTCTTTAGGTTTTACCGATATCATTGTGCAACTTAGAATTTATTCCCCCTGGAGAGTAAGATGACTTTAAGATGGTTTATAGCAAATAAGGTTTGCAGAATTATGGAGAATGGTGATAAGAATTCAGGTGAGAGGAACAGTATGGAAATTCCTTAAAAAACTAAAAGTAGAGCTGCCATATAATCCCACAGTCCCAATTCTGGGCATGTATCCAGAAAAAAACTCTAATTCAAAAAGAATACATGCACTGTAGTGTTCATTACAGCACTGTTTACAGTAACCAAGACATGGAAGCAATCTAAATGTCCATTGACAGATGAATGGATAAAAAAGACATGGTGTGTGTGTGTGTGTGTGTGTGTGTGTGTGTGTGTGTGTGTGTATATGTAGTGAATCATGGAATATTACTCAGCCATAAAAAAAGAATGGGACTTCTCTGGTGGTCCAGTGGTTAAGAATCTACCTGCCAGTGCAGGGGACACAGGTTTGATCCCTGTCTAGGAAGATCCCACATGCCAGGGAGCAGCTAAGCCCATGTGCCTAGAGACCATGCTCCACAGCAAGAAAAACCACCACAATGAGAAGCTCGTGCACCGCAGATAGACAGTAGCCCCTGCTTACCACAACTAGAAAAAGCCTGTGTGTAGCAACGAAGACCCAGTGCAGCCAACAATAAATAAAGAATAATAATAAACTGGTTTGGAAAACCAAGCTTTCATCAGCTCAAAAACCAGCAAGTTAGCAAAAAATTGGTTCTGTCTCTTTATCAATATTCTAAAGGGTTCCCTTTAACTCAAAATTTTAAAAAGCAACCCAAAAGTCTTGTTGTGAAGAATGGAGCCACATTATATAGAAAAGGAGATTAAGTATGTGGGAGTTAACAGTTACAATCTCAAGAACAAATTACTTTAAAATATAGTGAATTAATAAATAATTTGAAATCATATGATCATCTCAATAGATGCAGAAAAAGCCTTTGACAAAATTCAGCACCTATTTATGATTAAAACTCTTCAAAAAATGGGCATAGAAGGAATCTACCTCAACATTGTAAAGGCCATATATGATAAGCCTACAGCAAACATTATTCTCAATGGTGAAAAGCTGAAAGCATTCCCCCGAAGATCAGGAACAAGACAAGGGTGTCCATTTTCACCACTGTTATGCAACACAGTTCTGAAAGTCCTAGCTACAGCAATCAGAGAATAAAAGGAGATGAACCCAGATGAGAAAAGAAGAAGTAAAGCTGTCACTGTTTGCAGATGACATGATACTGTACATATAAAACCCTAAAGATAGTATCAGAAAATTACTAGAGCTAATCAGTGAATTTAGCAAAGTTGCAGGATATAAAATTAATACACAGAAGTCACTTGCATTTCTATATGCTAATAATGAAAAATCAGAAAGAACAATTAAGGAAATGGTCCCATTCACCATTGCAACAAAAAGAATTAAATATCTAGGAATCAACTTACCTAAGGAGAGAAAAGAACCATACACAGAAAATTATAAGACACTAACAAAAGAAATCAAAGATGACATAAACAGATGGAGAGATGTTCCATGTTCCTGGGTAGGAAGAATCACTATTGTGAAAATGACTGTACTACCAAATGCAATGTACAGATTTAGTGCAATCCCTATAAAATTACCAGTGGCATTTTTCACAGAACTAGAACAAAAAATTTCACAATTCATATGGAAACACAAAAGGCCCCGAATAGCCAAAGCAGTCTTGAGAAAGAAGAATGGAGCTGGAGGAATCAGCCTTCCTGACTTTAGGTTATGCTACAAAGCTACAGTCATCAATACAGTATGTTGCTGCTGCTGCTAGGTCACTTCAGTCGTGTCCGACTCTGTGTGACCCCATAGATGGCAGCCCACTAGGCTCCCCCGTCCCTGGGATTCTCCAGGCAAGAATACTGGAGTGGGTTGCCATTTACTAGCACAAAAACAGAAATATAGACCAATGGAACAAGATAGAAAGCCCAGAAATAAACCCATGCACCTATGGGTACCTTATTTTTGACAAAGGAGAGAAGAATATACAATGGGGCAAAGACAGCCTCTTCAATAAATGTGCTGGGAAAACTGGACAGCTACCTGAAAAAGAATGAAATTAGAACACTTCCTAACATCATACACAAAGATAAACTCAAAATGATTTAAGGACCTAAATGTAAGACCAGAAACTATAAAACTCTTAGAGGAAAACATAGGTAGAACACTTGATGACATAAATCATAGCAAGATCCTCTGTGACCCACTTCCCAGAGTAACGGAAATAAGAACAAAAGTAAACAAGTGGGATGTGATTAAGCTTAAAAGCTTTTGCACAGCAAAGGAAACTATAAGTAACGTGAAAAGACAACCCTCAGAATGGGAGAGAATAATAGCAAAGGAAACAACTGACAGAGGATTAATTTCCAAAATATACAAGCAGCTCATACAACTCGATACCAGGAAAACAATCCAACCAAAAAGTGGGAAAAAGACCTAAACAGACACTTCTCCAAAGAAGACATACAGATGGCTAACACACACATGAAAAGGTGCTCAACATGGCTCATTATTAGAGAAATGCAAATCAAAACCACAATGAGATATCACCTCACATCGGTTAGAATGGCCCTCATCAAAAAGTCTACAAACAATAAATGCTGGAGAGGGTGTGGAGAGAAGGGAACACTCTTGCACTGTTGGTGGAATGTAAATTGATACAGCCACTATGGAAGACGGTATAGACATTCCTTAAGAAACTAGGAATAAAACCACCATATGACCCAGCAATCCCACTCCTAGCCATATACCCTGCTGCTACTGCTGCTAAGTCGCTTCAGTCGTGTCCGACTTTGCATGACCCCATAGACGGCAGCCCACCAGGCTCCCCCGTCCCTGGGATTCTCCAGGCAAGAACACTGGAGTGGGTTGCCATTTCCTTCTCCAATGCATGAAAGTGAAAAGTGAAGTGAAATTGCTCAGTCGTGTCCGACCCTCCGTGACCCCATGAACTGCAGCCTTCCAGGCTCCTCCGTCCATGGGGTTTTCCAGGCAAGAGTACTGGAGTGGGGTGCCATTGCCTTCTCTGATCCATGAGTCTAACCAGCTGTAAATGCTGCTAAGTCACTTCAGTCGTGTCCGACCTCAGCGACCCCACGAACTGCAGCCTTCCAGGCTCCTCCGTCCATGGGATTTTCCAGGCAAGAGTACTGGAGTGGGGTGCCATTGCCTTCTCCTCCATATACCTTGAGGAAACCAAAATTGAAAGAGATACATGTATCCCATTGTTCATTGCAGCACTATTTACAATAGCTAGAACATGGAAGCAACCTAGATGTCCATCAACAGATAAAGAAATTGTGGTAGATACACACAGTGGAATATTAACTCAGCCATAAAAAGGAACGCATTTGAGTCGGTTCTAATGAGGTGGATGAACCTAGAACCCCTTATACAGGGCGAAGTGAGTCAGAAAGAGAAAGATAAATACTGTATTCTAACACATATATACGGAATCTAGAAAAATGATACTGAAGAATTTATTTACAGGGTAACAGTGGAAAAACAGACATAAAGAATAGATTTATGGACATGAGGAGAGGAGAGGAGAGGAGAGGAGAGGGTGAGATATATGGAAAGAGTAACATGGAAACTTACATTCCAGTGTGTACACACTGGAATGTGCAGGAATTTGCTGTATGGCTGAAGAAACTCAAACAGGCGATCTGTATCAACCTAGAGGGGTGGGATGGGGAGGAAGATGGGAGGAAGTTTCAAAAGAGAGGGATTATATGTATACCTATGGCTGATTCATGTTCAGAAATCAGGAAAATTCTGTAAAGCAATTGTCCTTCAATAAAAAATACATTAAAAATAAAAATAATTTGAGGCATAGTAAAGCAACATATCAGGAGATGACTGCCGTTGGAAATAGTTTTTGACTCAGAGTTCCCTGGAGGAAGAGGCACACCACACCACAGGGGGCCACCAGGGGAGGCAGCAAGGCAGTCAGAAGGCAGAGGGGGTGATGGGAAAATATGAGTAAGAGCCTTTACTGTGGTTTCTATGGGAAGGACCTGGCCAAGTAGGGTCTTAGGATTGGCTGGTTTGAATAGTTTCAGCAGGTTTGGGGCCCTAAGTGGTGTCCCTTCCTTGTTGTTGTTCCTGGCCTTGGGGTGATTAGGGCAGCAGGGACAGTGGCCTGGAGTCTGAGACCCCAGCAGAGGCTGTGGTTGGGCATGCGGGCTCTGGATTGATTGGTTTGTCTATGTATGTACACTTGAGAACAGATTCTTTACTGTCTCTAGGAATCGGGCCTCTGTTGTTTAGTCATCAAGTCATGTCCTGCTCTTTTGCAACCCCATACACTGTGTAGCTCCACCAGGCTCCTCTGTCCATGGGATTTCCCAGGCAAGAAAACTGGAGTGGGTTGCCATTTCCTTCTCCAGGGGATCTTCCTGACCCAGGGATCAAACCTGCATCTCCTACATTGGCAGGTAGATTCTCTACCAATGAGCCACCTGGGAAGCCTGAGGAATTGGCCTTGGGACGTCATTTCTCCAAGGTAACAGGCTTGAAGTTGTGAAAGCATCATATGTAGGAATTAAGAGATTATTAGTTCACAAGTGCAACTCCTGTGCAGTGCCAGCTCATATGGGAATGGTGAGTGTGAAGCTGAATCCAGCCCCTATTCCTAACACTGAGTTAAATCTTGGAGACGAGAGTTTTGGGTGAAGTAGTACTCTTGCCTGGAAAATCCCATGGACGGAGGAGCCTGGTGGGCTGCAGTCCATGGGGTCGCTAAGAGTCGGACACGACTGAGCAACTTCACTTTCACTTTTCACTTTCATACATTGGAGAAGGAAATGGCAACCCACTCCAGTATTCTTGCCTGGAGAATCCCAGGGATGGGGGAGCCTGGTAGGCTGCCGTCTATGGGGTCACACAGAGTCGGACACGACTGAAGCGACTTAGCAGCAGCAGCAGCAGCAGAAAAGAATAGCTTTATTGTTTTGCCAGGCAAAGGGGGGCATGGTGGGATAATGCCCTAAAAACTGAGTGTCCCGGCCTGGAGAGAGTAATGAGTAATGGTTCAAAGAGGATGTGATCAGTTCATGGATAGTCTTCTGATTGGTTGGTGAGGAGATCAGTCTTCTAGTTCCAACCAGTCTGGAATCTGCATTTTTTTTTTAACCAATCTGAACACTTTATTTTATTTTTTAATATAAATTTATTTATTTTAATTGGAGGCTAATTACTTTACAATAATGTATTGGTTTTGTATTCTTGTGGACAGCATTCAGTTAACTTCTCTCAACGGATAGGGGTTTTCAGTCGTGTCTGACTCTTTGTGACCCCATGAATTGCAGCACGCCAGGCCTCCCTGTTCATCACCAGCTCCCGGAGTCTACTCAAACTCATGTGCATAGAGTTGGTGATGCCATCCAGCCATCTCATCCTCTGTCATCCCCTTCTCCTCCTGCCCCCAATCCCTCCCAGCATCAGGGTCTTTTCCAAGGAGTCAACTCTTCGCATGAGGTGGCCAAAGTATTGGAGTTTCAGCTTTAGCATCAGTCTTTCCAATGAACACCCATGACTGATCTTCTTTAGGATGAACTGGTTTGACCTCCTTGCAGTCTAAGGGACTCCCAAGAGTCTTCTCCAACACCACAGTTCAAAAGCATCAATTCTTCTGCACTCAGCCTTCTTCACAGTCCAACTCTCACATCCATACATGACCATTGGAAAAACCATAGCCTTGACTAGACAGACCTTTGTTGACAAAGTAATGTCTCTGCTCTTGAATATGCTATCTAGGTTGGTCATAACTTTCCTTCCAAGGAGTAAGCATCTTTTAATTTCATAGCTGCAGTCACCATCTGCTGTGATTTTGGAGCCCGGAAAAATAAAGTCAGCCTCTGTTATCCCATCTATATGCTATGAAGTGATGGGACCAGATGCCGTGATCTTAGGTTTCTGAATGTTGAGCTTTAAGAACTCAATATTATCCACTCTAAGGTTGTTCAGCATTTGAAGTAAATTGGAAAGATGAAAAAGCTCGATAAATGGGTACCTTGTGAGCTTTAAGCCAACTTTTTACTCTCCTCTTTCAGTTTCATCAAAAGGCTCTTTAATTCCTCTTCACTTTCTGCCATAAGGGTGGCGTCATCTGCATATCTGTTACTGATGGCAGCCCCAGTTTTATGTTAATGCTATTAGTTGTATCTTATAAATCTTGGAATGTTGTTAATTCCAGGCGTGGTTGACCAGACCTCCTCCAGGGGCTCAACTATCTCAAGGTCCATCCCCTATCTTATGTATGGTGTCAAGTGGCTTGAAGTCATGGCAGGTACATAGTCAGGGCATTGTCCAGGCAGGTCAGAAGCAAGGTCAGAAGCAAGTTCAGAGGCTTGCTCTGCTTTTCGTCTCTGAAGCCTGAACAAGACCACTTCCATTTCGTTTCCCTAACATTTGACCTTGGAATTTTCCAAGCAAGGATACTGGAATGGGTTGTCATTTCCTACTCCACGGAACTCTTCCTGACCCAAGGATTAAACCTGTGTCTCTTGCATCTCCTGCATTGGCAGGTGCATCCTTTACTACTGCACATGTTAGATGTTCCAGACTTCTCTGGGTTATACCACAAACCTCTCCAGACTCAGGGCTTGGATGTTACGGTTTAATCATTTTGAGTCTCATACTGGTTGCAGCAGCAGTGATAGTTCTAAACATAAGAGCCTTTTTTTGTTTTATTTTGTTAATTAGCTTTAATTGTTGACTTTTTAAAATTTAATTTTTATTTTGTATTAGAGTATAGTTGATTTACAATGTTGTGTTAGTTTCAGGTGTATAGCAAAGTGATTCAGTTATACATATGCATCTATCCATTCTTTTGCAGATGCTTTTCCCATAAGAATTATTACTTAAAATTGAGTCAAAATTTCTTGTGCTATATGGCAGGTCCTTGTTGGTTATTTTATATATAGTAGTATGTGTATGTTAATCCCAAGCTCATAATTCATCCCTCCCCTGCCTTTTCCCCTT
Organism: Oreotragus oreotragus; assembly: GCA_006410675.1. Lineage (NCBI taxonomy): Eukaryota > Metazoa > Chordata > Mammalia > Artiodactyla > Bovidae > Oreotragus > Oreotragus oreotragus. Next base: position 69,316 of record SJYX01020318.1, read on the forward strand.
CAGTAACCGTGTTAGTTTTCTGTGAGTCCATATCTGTTTTGTGAATAAGTTCATTTGTATCATATTTTAGATTCCACTCATAAGTGATATCTTATGATATCTGTGTTTGTCTGACTTACTTCAATTACTATGATAATCTCTAGGTCCACTCATGTTGCTGAAGATGGCTTTAGTTCATTCTTTTTAATGTCTGGGTAATATTTCATTGTACTTACCTACCATCTCTTCTTTATCCATTCATGTGTCAGTGGACATATAGATTGTTTTCACATTTTGGCTATTGTAAATAGTGCTTCAGTGAACTTTGAGGTGCTTATAGCTTTTCAAATTAATGATTTTCTTTGGATATGTGCCCAGGAGCGGAATTGCTGGGTCATATGGTAGCTTTATTTTTAGGGTTTTAAAGAACTTCTATACTATTCTCCATAGTGACTATACCAATTTACATTCCCACCAACAATGTAGGATGGTTCTCTTTTCTCCACACCCTCTCAGTATTGTTTATAGACTTTTTGATGATGGCCATTCAGACAAGTGTGAGGTGATGCTTCATTGTACTACATTGGTGTAAACGTAAGTGTAGTTTCAGACTATGAATTTTAAATCATTGTAACTAGACCGAAAAACATCTTTATTAATTAGAATAGGAACCATTACAATCAACACCTTTTTGTCAATGAGAAATAAGTTCGTTTATTCCTGTAGCATTAAAATCCATGCTTCAGGATTGATTGAACTCTTAGAAGCCATTTTCTGCCTCCTGCTGGTTGTAGAAGCATTGTCGCAGCAAAAAGTTGTTGAGATGCTTGAGGAAGTGGTAGTTGGTTGGTGAGAGGTCAGGTGAATATGGCAAATGAGGCAAAACTTCACAGCCCAATTCATTTAACCTTTTAAGTGTTCGTTGTGCAATATGTGGTCAAGCATTGGCTGTGGAGGAGAATTGGGCCGTTTCTGTTGACCAGTGCTGGCTGCAGGCATTGCAGTTTTCAGTGCATCTCATTGATTTGCTGAGCATACTTGTCAGATGCAATGGTTTCACGGGATTCGAAAAGCTACAGACCGCTAACCTGTGACTATGACCTTTTTGGGTGCAGGTAGGGCTCCCCTGGTGGCTCAGAAGGTAAGCATCTGCCTGCAGTGCAGGAGGCCCAGGTTTGATCCCTGGGTCAGGAAGATCCCCTGGAGAGGGAAATGGCAACCTACTCCAGTACTCTTGCCTGGAAAATTCCATGGATGGAGGAGCCTGGTGGGCTACAGTCCATGGGGTCACAAAGAGTCGGACACGACTGAGTGACTTCACTTCTTTTTCACTTTTTTTGGCTTCTGGAAGTGCTCTGGAGCTTCTTCTCAGTCCAGCTATTGAGCTGGTCATTGCTGGTTGTCATATAAAGTTGACTTTACATTGCCTGTCATAATCTGATCAAGAAGTGGATCACTGTTGTNTGGAGGAGCCTGGTGGGCTACAGTCCATGGGGTCACAAAGAGTCGGACACGACTGAGTGACTTCACTTCTTTTTCACTTTTTTTGGCTTCTGGAAGTGCTCTGGAGCTTCTTCTCAGTCCAGCTATTGAGCTGGTCATTGCTGGTTGTCATATAAAGTTGACTTTACATTGCCTGTCATAATCTGATCAAGAAGTGGATCACTGTTGTTGCATAGAATAAAAGAAGACAGCACTTAAAAACAATTTTTTTTTCATTTTGGGGAAGCTCACAAGGTACCCATTTATCGAGCTTTTTCATCTTTCCAATTTAATTCAAATGCTGAACAATGTTAGAATGGATAATATTGAGTTCTTTGGAAACCTCTCATGTAGTTATGAGAGGATCAGATTCAGTGATGCTCTCAGCTGGTCTTTGTCAACTCCCAGTGGCCATCCACTGCAAGGCCATCCACATCTTCAAGGCTCTCGTTTCCTTTGCAAAAAACTTGAACCACCACTGCATGGTATTTTCATCAGTAGTCCTGGGCCAAATGTGTTGTTGATGTTGTGGGTTGTCTCTGCTGCTTTATTACCCATTTTAAACTCGAATAAGAAAATTGGTGGAATTTTCTTTTTGTCTAACATAATTTCCATAGTCTAAAATAAATACATGGGCTTCCCTGGTAGCTCAGCTGGTGAAGAATTTGCCTGTAGTGCGGGAGACCTGGGTTCAGTCCCTGGGTTGGGAAGATACCCTGGACAAGGAAATGGCTACCCACTCCAGTATCTGGCCTAGAGAATTCCATGGACAGTCCATGGGGTTGCAAAGAGTCAGATACAACTGAGTGACTTTCATTTCACTTCTTCAAAATAAATATAAAATATACAGCAAGTAATGTCATTAGCAAACCATAAAAATAAAGCAAGAAATGCTCATTAAAATGATTTATAACATAACCACATTTGTTTAAGAATGTACTCAAATATCAAACAGTAAAGTTCAACAACACAAAACTGCAGTTACTATTACACTAACCTAATAGATTTGAGTATAACTGTGATATTGAATGGTTTGCCTTGGAGACAAACAGAGATCATTCTGTCGTTTTTGAGATTGCATCCAAGTACTGCATTTCAGACTCTTCTGATGACCATGATGGCTACTCCATTTCTTCTGAGGGATTCCTGCCCGCAGTAGTAGATATAATGATCATCTGAGATAAATTCACCCA
>SJYX01020318.1:77844-122956 GCA_006410675.1 Oreotragus oreotragus
TGATGGACAGGGAGGCCTGGCATGCTGCGATTCATGGGGTCGTGAAGAGTCAGACATGACTGAGTGACTGAACTGAACTGATGCAAAGATGATGTACAAATTTGTCAAGCATTTTCTATTTTTTGATGTTACTGAATTGTAAACTTAAAAAATGGTTAATGGCAAATTTGATTATCATTTTATTATTTATTTAATGTTTTAGTTATTTTTATTTTTTATTTGACTTTTAGGATAAATTAAGAGTGTCAGATTACTGTATATACAGTGAAGGTGAAGGTGAAGTCGCTCAGTCGTGTCTGACTCTTTGCGATCCTGTGGACTGTAGCCTACCAGGCTTCTCCATCCATGGGATTCTCCAGGCAAGAATACTGGAGTGGGTTACCATTTCCTTCTCCAGGAGGATCTTCCCGACCCAGGGATTGAACCCAAGTCTACTCGCATTGGAGGCAGACGCTTTAACCTCTGAGCCACCAGATAGCTACCAAAGTATAGCACAGGGAACCACACTCATAACGGAAAGGAATCTGAAAAAGAATATAGATATATAGGTAGATCTGAATGGTTTTGTTTTTATTGTTCAGTTGTTGTGTTCGACTCTTTGTATCCCCATGGACTACAGCACTGCAGGCTTCCCTGTCTTTCACTATCTCCCAGAGTTTGCTCAAATTAATGTCCACTTAAGTCTGTGATGCTGTCTAACCATCTCATCCTCTGCCACCCTCTTCTCCTTCTGCCTTCAATCTTTCCCAGCATCAGGGTCTTTTCCAATGAGTTCTGCCTCTGCATCGCATGGCCAAAGTACTGGAGCTTCAGCTTTAGCATCAGTCCTTCCAGTGAATATTCAGGGTTGATTTCCTGTAGGATTGATTCATTTGATCTCCTTGCAGTCCAAAGGACTCTCAAGAGTCTGCTCCAGAGTAACTTGGGAACATACACCACCGTTTGTAAAATAGATAGCCAATGAGAATTTGTTGTATGAACCAGGGATCTCAAACCAGGGCTCTATAACAACCTAGAGGGTGGAATGGGGAGGGAGGTGGGAGGGATGTTCAAGTGGGGGGAGACATGGGTAAACCTATGGCTGATTCATGTTGATGTTTGGTAGAAACCAACACTACTGTAAAGCAATTATCCTTCAACTAAAAATAAATAAATTAAAAAAGAAATCTTCTCCAGTACCACAATTTGAAAGCATCAATTCTTTGGTGCTCAGCCTTCTTTACGGTCCAACTCTCACGTCTGTACATGAGTACTGGAAAAACCATAGCTTTGATTATATATATTTTTGTGTTGTTCTACTCTATTTTGTTCTGGAACTGGAGATTCACCTTGTTAAATTATTTTACCCCATTCTTACAGGCTGAGTGTGCTTAAGGGGAGTTATATTGTTTCAGTTTGTGCTTCCTGTTGTTCTGAGACAGGACTTCACTCACTGACAAATGCCTTGCAACGAATAAGGGGGTCACATGTCTTCATCTGATGTCCTGTTTCATTTTCAGGCTGTCTCATGTTAAGCCCTATTTCCCCATGTTAATTAGATCAAAAAAGTAAACAAAGGACTTTAGAGGGATAACTATATAGCCTTCATTTTTGATATTCATACTTCTGCTATCACAAATATTGCTGGGGTTAGGCTGTTGTATATGGTTTTTCTGTACTAGAAATCTACGTTTGTAAGATAAAATCTTAAAGGTGTCATTCAGGGGATGTGTACATTTTAACGTTTCACCTATGCTGGCGCATCTTTTTATAATTCACACTCCTACCAGTAGTGTACGAGATGCACATCTTCACCATCAGTGGATGTTAGAGTTTGTTGTTGTTGTTGTTTTGAAAATCTCATCAAATTAATTTTAAAAGTCGTGTGTTTTACTTTGAATTTTCTTAATTGCTTATGAGGTGTGGTGGGTGGTGAATTCTTGCATACTCTCATTAGCTGTCCACAATCCCTCTTTTACAACAGCTTTTGCCCATTGTCCTCAGTGACTTGTTTTTTCCCTTCCCTTTTTTCCCTTAGTTTTATTGAGATTTAATTGGCATACAGCACTGTGTAAGTTTAAGGTGTGCAGCATAATGATTTGAGTTACATATACTGTGAAATGATTACCCCAGTAAACTGAGTTAACATTCATCACCTCATACAGATAAAAAAATCATCTTCATGATGGGAACTTTTACAATCTACTCTCAACAATGTTGAAATATATCATACATTATATCCTTAGTAATTATTTATCCTGTAACCAGAAGTTTGTACCTTCTAACCACCTTTCTCCAGTTCCCCCACCCATCGCCCGCAACTCTAGTAACCACAAATCTGATCTCTTTTTTTATGAATTCGGTTGCATTTTTTGTTTGTTTGTTTCTTAGACTCTACATGTAAGTGAGATCATACAGTATTTGTCTTTCTCGGTCTGGGTTACTTCACTTGGCCTAATTCTCTCAAGGTCCTAAGGTCCTTCTGTGTTGTCCCAAATGGCAGAATTTCCTTATTTTTTATGGCTTACTAAAATCCCATGTATACGTTGTGGTGATGTATGTATACACACACTTGTGCATATATACACAACTCACAGCTTCTTTGGGCACTGAGTTATTTCCATGTCTCACATTTTCTTTGAACACCAGTTGCTACGAATATGGTGGTGCATTTATCTCTTCAGCATAGTGTTTTCATTTCTTTGGGATATATTCCCAGAAATGGGCTTTCTGGGTCATATAATAGTTCTGGGGTTTTTTTGAGAAACATCTATATTGCGTGCCATAATGACTGCACCAATTTACAATCATGATCATTTTTATTTATCAACTTATAAGCTGTTTGTACATTAGGCAGTCTAACTTTTGAACTGAGTGTTGGAAATAATCTCTCCCACTGTTTTTACTTTGTGTGTATTGTGTTTGTATTTTGCTATAGGAATGCATACCAAAGGCAAGAAGTATGAGAAGTATAAATTTTTAATAAAGAACTTAAAATCTAACTGATGAGATATATACTACANTTATCAACTTATAAGCTGTTTGTACATTAGGCAGTCTAACTTTTGAACTGAGTGTTGGAAATAATCTCTCCCACTGTTTTTACTTTGTGTGTATTGTGTTTGTATTTTGCTATAGGAATGCATACCAAAGGCAAGAAGTATGAGAAGTATAAATTTTTAATAAAGAACTTAAAATCTAACTGATGAGATATATACTACATGTGAAGATGGGGAAACTATATTGGAAGACATCAGTCCTTTTGATGTTAATATATAAGTGTAATATACAGTTTTAATCAGTACCTTAAGTTTTTTGTTTTAGCTGAGCCCAAACCCATCAATATTGGCAAGAGATGCTTGGAAAAGAATATTACAAGGAGACTAGTTTCATATACTAAAAGTACTATATAACTATACTAGGTAAACAGTATGGCATTGGCACAGAGTGGAAAAAAATCACTGAAAAAGGCGATTTTATAAACAGATTGAAGCATAGATGTATTTTCACTCAGTGGGAAAAGATGGCATATTTAATTAATATTTCGCCCTAATCAGTGATGTTGGAGAAAAATAGAACTGGATGGCAACAATATGCTTTATGAAAGAATAAATTTCAGATGAGTTTTACATTGGCGTGCTGAGTAAAAAGTCAAATCACACAAGTATAAGAAGACCATCCAAGGAGGTCTTCTTAAGTCAGACAGAAATCTCAGAATGATAAAGAAAAGGATTGGCAGATTTGACTGCATGATAAGACTTTAGCATATTTTCTTTTGGTCTTTTATATCTACACTTTACATTCTTGGTCCCGCTAAGTCGCTTCAGTCATGTCCCAACTCTTTGCGACCTCATGGACTGTAACCCGCTGCTCCTGTGTCCATGGGATTCTTCAGGCAACAATACTGGAGTGGGTTGCCATTTCCTCCTCCAGGGGATCTTCCTGAGCCAGAAACTGAACCCGTGTCTCCTGCATTGCAGGCAGATTCTTTATCCCTGAGCCATCAGGGAGGTGATGCCATATATGAATTTATTGTATTATTTTTTACTATTTTAGTGTTTTCCCATGGTATATAAAACTTCAAAAATGCAATTTTAGTGTCTCTATATTCTATTTTATGCATGTGCTCCCATTTAATTTAGAACGTAACAGTTTTTGAACAAAAGTCACAATTCCTTGAAGGTATGTTTCTTTTTTTAATTTAAATTTATTTAATTGGAGGCTAATTACTTTACAATATTGTATTGGTTTTGCCATACATCAGCATTAATCCGCCACGGGTGTACACATGTTCCCCATCCTNCTATTTTATGCATGTGCTCCCATTTAATTTAGAACGTAACAGTTTTTGAACAAAAGTCACAATTCCTTGAAGGTATGTTTCTTTTTTTAATTTAAATTTATTTAATTGGAGGCTAATTACTTTACAATATTGTATTGGTTTTGCCATACATCAGCATTAATCCGCCACGGGTGTACACATGTTCCCCATCCTGAACTCCCCTCCCACCTCCCTCCCCGCACCATCCCTCTGGGTCATCCCAGTGCACCAAGCATCCTGTATCCTGCATCGTTTCAAGAGTAGAAAACACATTCCATAATCTCTTAAATAGAAGTTTGACACACAAGACACATGCTGGCTGGTGGCACCAACTCTCAGGATGAGGCACTTAGGTGCCATATGCCAGACTAAACCTTGTGCTCTCACACTCCAGTGGGGAAACAATGCTTAATGAGTTTTTAGCATCATTTGGTATAAATTAGGAAGAAAATTAGTAATCCTTCTTGCTATACCATACCTATGGATAAATAGAAACTGAAGTACACTCTCACAAGGACCTCTGATTACAGATATGCAGAAATTAATGTGTGAAATCAGCAATGTATCCGGGAGATTTTCCTCTTATAGTACCCAAAGGATTTTTAGGAGTTTTAAGAGGAAGAATAAAAATTTGATTCTGTAAAATTATGACAGTGATGTCCAAGTAATGTCATGTTCTGGGACAGATGACCAGAGGAAGGAAGGCAACTTGAACTGATGTTGCTGAAAGCAAGTGGAAGTTCTTATTTCATTTTCTCTCTGCATAGAGTTTTGTGGAAATGGTAATATAGCAGTTAAATAAAAACACACAAAAACAACAAACAGTAAACTGCATTTGAATCAGGAGATTTGGGCTCAAATCCCTAAACCGTCGACCACCTGTTGTTAATCATGGATGAGTCGCTTTACCTCTGGGATCAAGCTTTCCATTTGTAAAATGAAGGTGTTGGGTTTTAGGTTATTTCTAAAGTCACTTCAAGCTATAATTCTCTGCTTTTGTAAATTTTTCATGGCCGTCCTATGATAATGATGGAAAAATGTAACCTTGATTCATCATTGTCAACTACCATGACCAGTGAGGTGAAGTGAAGTTGCTCAGTCATGTCCGACTCTTTGCAGCCCCATGGACTGTAGCCTACCGGGCTCCTCTGTCCATGGGATTTTCCAGGCAAGAGTACTGGAGTGGGGTGCCATTTCCTTCTCCAGGGGATCTTCCCAACCCAGGGATTGAACCAGGTCTCCCACATTGCAGGCAGACGCTTTACCAACTGAGCCACCTATCTGTTAGTCATTTATCTAATCCTAGAAATGGTCCTTTAATAGTTTGCTGTGAGGCCATGTTTTCCTTCTTGTCTAGTTGTTTCATAAATGCTGTGGGACGGGTAGGCAAACATGCTAGTTAGGCTGGCAAGTAAAACCAAAAGTAGTCCAGATGACTTCTGATGGGCAGGAGTTGTGGTGTGCTAAATATAGTCCAGTGGAATTCAGTACTAATGACAATGGAATAGTAAATTTAGGTTGAAAGATAAAATCAAAGAAGCAAAGAACAGCTGTTTAACCAAGTAGCAAAAGGGGAACCCTTTCACTGTTGGTAGGGATATGAATTAGTGTAGCCACTATGGGAAACAGTATGGAGGTTCCTCAAAAAACTAAAAATAGAATTACCATATGATGTAGTACTGTGCTCCTGGGTATATATCCAAAGAAAAAGAAAGCTGTAATTTGAAAACATATGTGCACCCCAGCTTTCTTAGCAGCATTTACAATAGCCGAAATATGGAAGCAACCTAAACGTCCATCAACAGATGAATGGATAAAGATGTGGAGGGTGTATGTACACACACACACACACACACACACAANATGGACAGGGAGGCCTGGCGTGCTGTGATTCATGGGGTCGCAGAGAGTTGGATACGACTGAGCGACCGAACTGAACTGAACTGATGGGGTGAAGATGACACCTAACCGCCTCCACAGACTCTGTGAGGTTGAAGCCCCCTATGAGAATATGATGGCCACCAGAGGACACCATGAACTGAAAAACAGTGGAAGCAGTCTATGCAGTAGTCACAGGAGAGCCAGGACACCCGGATCGATGTCCATATGCTGACTCATGGCTAGGGTTGGCTCAAGACCCTCTCACTTGGACAAAGTTCTGTATCCAGAAGGGAAAAGGAAAATATGAATGGCACCAAAAATGACTGATGATAAAAAAGGAAATTCTACAGGATTTGGACGGGGATGACCTGCCTCCTCCCCCATACTGGATAATGACGCCCCTGCTGCCCAGTGCTCCACCAGGACTGGAGGCCACCTTACGGCCCGATCCAGGGCCAGGTGAAGTTCCTGCAGCAGCTGCTGCTTCTCTGCCAGCTCTCCTGGAGATCTCCTGCCACCGTTTCGGCAGGCTCCTATCCCAGCGATGGATACCTCTGGTCAGCACCCCCACGATTCCACCTCAGCTGGACCTCCTAGACTGTATCCACCTCTCCTGGTGAGTACTGATGGGAAGGGGGAAGAAAACACAAGAATTAGACAGAGGCTGCACTCCACCAAGGAAGAGGAGGAAAGATCCCCACTACAGATGCCCCTCAGAGAGCTACAGCAGCTCCAGTTCAGGACACATGTAGGCACTACCATCAGCCCCCTGTAGCCTACTATTACCAGCCATTTCCCTCCACAGATGTGTTAAACTGGCAGACACACACTCCACCATACTTGGGGGAGCCACAAGCCATGATTAGGCTAATGGAGGCTATTTTTCGAACCCACCACCCTACATGGGATGATATAATCCAACTACTAGTCTCCCTTTTCAGCCCTGAGGAAAGATACAGGATCCTAACTGAGGCCAGAAAATGGTTAAGAGAAATGACATCAGGGGTACTGCAAACCCGCAGTGGTGGGCAGAACTAGCCACTCCCAGTGAAAGGCCCAGTTGGAACTGTAAACCAGAGGAAAGGAGGGGCCACCTGGAGAAATAACGGGCAGTTATTTTACAAGGCCTCAAGACGGGGGCCCAAAAACCTATGAATACGGCAAAACCCTCTGAAGTGATTCAAAGGGAAACCGAATCACCCTCTGAGTTCTACGAAAGACTGTGCAAGGCCTATAGACTTTATATGCCAATAAAGAGGCCGCTGGCTCTCAGATGGTGATAAATGTAGCCTTTGTGTCTCAAGCCTACCCCAAAAATGTCAGATGCGGGGATACCAAGTGACTCATGAAATTTTATACATCCCTGAATGTCCAGTATCTTTGTTGGGAAGAGACTTGCTGTCTAAACTGGGGGGCACAAGTGACCTCCCCCCACCCCAGATGAAACATCCACTCTTTGAGTGGGCTCAACCACCTATTTACTCTCAGTGTCAGTAACCCCTTGAGATGAATGGAGGTTTCACAATCTCCTGGAAGGGAAACCGGACTCACTAAACAGTCGAGAGAGAGAGAGAGAAAGTTAACTCAACAGTTCCCTGAGATCTGGGTGGAAGACAACCCCCCAGGCTTGCAGACCAAGTCTCAGTGGTACTAGAACTCAAACCCAGTACAATTACATCAGCACTCACCTTGGGCCTGCCAGACCTTGTTAAGCCATTTACTGATTACGTGACTGAAAAGGACAAGGTGGCTATGGGAGTGTTGTCCCAGACTATGGGGACATGGGACAGACCCATGGCTTATCTCTCGAATCGGCTGGACAATGTTGCCACTGGGTGGCCAGGATGGTGGGCAGTTGGTGTGGTTGCCTTACTAGTCTGGGAGGCAGCTAAGCTGACTCTGGGCCAAGATTTGATTGTAAAAGTCCTGCATGAGGTCAACACTCTCTTGTGAAGGGATCCCCCCTAAATGGCTGTTGACATCCTAGATTACTCAATACCAGGGACTGTTATGTGAGAACCCCCATTTACTATTGAGCCTTGTCAGGCCCTGAAGCTGGCCACTCTCCTTGCTGTGGGAGAATGTGGGCCCTCACGTGACTGCAAGGAAATCCTAGAAGAAGTTTATGTCAGCAGACTGGACTTGAGAGACCAGCCAATCCGAGACCCAGATTTGATCCTGTACACCAATGGCACCAGTCTGGTGAAACAAGGACAGTGACTGTCAGGATATGCAGTAGTCACAGAAGAAACCATTGCTGAGGCTAGCTTTCTGCCGTCACACTCGTCTGCTCAATGGGCTGAGCGATATGCTCTAATCTGGGCCCTCCAGCTGTCAAAAGGTAAGAAGACAAACATTTACACAGACTCCAGATATGCTTTTGCCACACTACATGTACATGGGGCTCTGCATAAGGAGAGAAACCTTTGACATCTAGTGAAAAAGATATTAAAAACAAAGAAGAAATCTTGACTATTAGATGCTGTATGGGAACCTGAAAAGGTAGCAGTGATGCATTGTTGGGGTCACCAAAAGGAAGACACCCCACAAACACGGGGAAACTGACTAGCAGATAAAGCTGCAAAACATACGGCTGAGAAATTTGGGGCTGCTGGTGGGAGATCTCTTAGAACCTTTGTACTCTCAAAAATGCCTGAGTTAACTTTGACTCCCCCACAGTATACCCCAGCCCAAGACCAGCTGGCTGAAGCAGAAAGGGCCATCCAAAATGAAGAAGGTTGGTTGGAACTGCTGGATGGCAGTTCCCAAGGCATTAGCCCCCACACTGGTGTCTCAGATACATCAGGCAACTCACTTGGGACATGACAGAATGGAAGAATTAATTTAAAAATATTCATTAATTCTACGACTTTCCTCCTTATGTAGAATGGAATCCTGGAGCTGTTCTGCTTGCTCACAGGTCACAGCTGCCCCTGGACATAAACAGAAACCTGCAGGAATACAGTTAAAAGGCACTCTACCCTGTGAACATTTAGAAGTGGACTTTACTGAGATGAAACCCTGAAGACACTACCGTTATTTACTGGTCATGGTATGTACCTTCTCAGGATGGGTGGAGGCCTTCCCCACCTGAACTGAAAAAGCAAATGAAATGGCTCGCTGTCTGCTTTAAAAAATAATCCCCAGATTCGGGTTCCCAACCAGTATAGGACCAGACAATGGCCCTGCCTTAGTAGCTGACTTAATTCAACAGGTACGTAAGCTCTAAATATCAAGTGGAAACTACACACTGCATATAGGCCCCAGAGTTCTGGGATGGTGGAATGAACCAGCCGGACACTTAAAGAGGCTCTCCAAATGGATCATAGAGACTGACTGCTCCTGGGTGGACTTGCTTCCTATGGCTCTGCTCAGACTCAGGATGACCCCATGGTCCCATGGCTATTCTCCATATGAAATTGTGTATGGGAGATCCCCTTCCATAATAAAAGAGGTGTCAACAAATTTGCCTCAGGTAGGGGGGAATGAGATTTCACAGCAGATGGAACAACTGGGTAAGGGAATAAATCAGGCAACTAAGTTTGTACAAGGGTGTGGGTCAAGGACTGGAAACACAACTCCTTGGCCCCACATTGGAAGGGTCCATATACTGTTGCTGTAACCACCTCTATAGCAGTTAAAGTTGCAGGTGTCACTCCTTGGATCCACCACGTGAGGGTGTAGAGAGCATACCACGCAGACCCGGAGGATGCCAAGTGGACTATAAAATAGGACCCCACTGATCCCCGTGAAACCAAGATTGTCTTAAAGAAGAAAAAGAGATGAAGCTCTACAATCAACTGCTGCTACAAGGACTTGCCAGGATCATCTTGAGACTAATCATAGTTTCAGCACAAGGAGGGACCTATGCTCTAATTAAAGTTGAATGCTGTGTATATATTCCTGATTTATCTGGCGATATATCAGCCACCCTAGATGACAAGAAAGGTCAAGTAAAAGCTATGTCTGCTGATAATATTCCTTTTTGAACTTCAGTCCTATCTTGGGTGAAGGGTGATTGGTGGAAAACTATATTTACCACTGTTATAGTTGCCTTGATAGCTCTGCTTTGTGGACCCTGCATTTTACAATGTATTATGAACTTCGTAACCCAAAGCTTGGTATCATGCTCCCAAATTGGCAGTCGGAGAGCTAGGGTGCAATATATACCTTTGAATGATGCTCATACTATGAGTTAAGAGCATCAAGAGGGGGAAATGAAGGAGGAAACAGAACAGGCTCAGTCTTGAAAGCAGGACTCCATTTTGGGCTGGACTATGGACTTTGATCTATATGCCCAGTGTCTATGGAAATGACATACCAACTGGAAAACCATACACACTCCCCCCCCTCCATGGAAGAGCCCCAGAGCTCATACCTAGACTCTCCATCACCTAAAAGAATACTCTATCTGTGTAACCGAATAGAATCATAAATTCTATTATGCTTATTGGGCTATGACCACAGGCCTATTGATAATTGTCCACTGTTAACTACCTAGCCCTAAGGCATATGAATCATGGGTTATCTTTGACTGTATCTTTCTTTTCCTTTATCCAGACTAGTTTCAGGGAATTTGGGGAGGTGGGTTTGGGCACGCACACTTAGGGTATATAAGGTTTTCACAAAAACTGGTCGGGGTCCTTGGCTAAGAGGAGACTCTGCCTTGGGCCCGCTGGTGTAATAAATTGCACTCCACGGTCTGCATTGTCCTTCTGAGTGATTTTGTTTCCTGGAACGTGTGGCTATAACAGTGTCATGGGCCAGATTATGTCCCCTTAAAATGTATATGCTGAAGTCCTAACCCCCAGACCTCTGAAGGTAGTTGTATTCACAGATGGGGGCCTAAAAAGGTGATTAAGCAAAATGAAGTCATAAATCTGGGTCCTTAATCCAATATAACTATCGTTCTTATAAGAAAAGATTGGGATATAGACATGCACAAAGAAGGGGCTATGTGAAGACCCGTGAGAAGGTAGCCATCTACAAACCAGTGAGAGAGGCCTCAGACTGAAACCAATCCTGCCAACACCTTGATCTGGGATTTACAGTATGAAGAACTGAGGAAATAAATCTCTTTCATTAAAGCTGCCCAGCTCATGGTACTTTGTTATAAAAGCCCAAGCAGACTAATACAGATGACAACCAGTTGGCTTTGCCTATCCTTGTGTGTCCCCAGTCCAGGACTGAGTAGGCACTCAATAAACATTGATCAGTGAGTGAATGAAAGTGCTGAGAGTCAGTTAGCAGCACTAGGATCAGTTTCCACCTGCTTCTTCTCTGCATGGTTGCTTTCAGCTTCCCAGAGCCACCCTTTCCGTTTCTGGCCTTCTGAGACATGACTTCAGGTCCCTGTATTTTTCCTGGGTGAGACAGCATGCTAGCATTTGGAGTTGATGTGTTTGTATATGGAGGAAGAACAAGATATGAAGCAGAGTGTGATATTCAGTGATCATTTCTCTAAAATAATTTTTTTATTAAAATATTTAAATATACTCACTGAAAAACTTGGAAAATAAAGAAATGTAGGGAAAGGAAAAATCTATCACCCATTATTTTCAATACTCAAGAAAATTGCTGTTAACATTTAGTGTATCTTCCTCCAGTCTTTTTTCTTTTGTAGATTTTCCTTTATCATAGAAAGCTGTGGTTCCCCACTATACATATATTATTTTTATTCTGACAAAATGAATTTAGCCCAAGTTTTTCCCAACACATATTTTTAATGGCCAGCTATAAAATATGTTATTGAGTTAATCTACCATAATTTAGTTAATCACTGCCCTATTACTTAGGCATTAATCCACCCCCAATTTGTCACTGTTTTAAACAATTCTACAGTGACTATCTCTTGAATACTTTGTTTTGTAGTGATTTCCAAAGATGGAGTTTCTGAACTAAAGGTATGATTAATTTTTGTGGCCCTGGATATGATTACCAAATAGCTTTATCAAAAGGATCAAGTGGTTACACTGCCCCTGGCAGTAAGATCACAAGTGCCCCCAGCACTCTGGTGACCTGTCATTTGGAGGGCCAGCTAAAAGCTTATTAGGAAGTAAGACGAGTGGGCAGCTACTGAGAATACCTCCAGACAGATGAGGAAGTCAAGCCACCAAACAGTTTCTAGACTGGGCAGCGGCGGCTCTGAACTGGTGGTTAATGATGTTCTTTGCTTTCTTCCAGGGCCATCCAATGATGCTAAAGATGCCCATTTGGAGACTGCAAGCCTTTGAATTCAGTAGGGTTGAAAGGATAATGCTCCAAGTGGGGATTAACCAGCGATCCCACCAGTTCCTCTTGGAAGTTTCATTGACTTATGGGACCTTTCTGAGGTTGCTTCTCATTTCCCCACTCCTGACTTCTCAATTTACTCCTTTGAATCTTTCCAGAAACCGTCTTCGGAAGCTCTGAAATGAAGGCTATCTAGTGACCATAAAACAAACAAACAAACAAACAAACAAACAACTTTTTACAATTATCACTTCACAGCAAGACTTCTATCCTGAAAGAATCATTACCCTTTGACTTGTCATTGGAAGCATCCATGATTTCTGGTTTTCCCCCAAATGGCAACAATAAAAACAGCTGGCCTGGAATACATGCACTTCCCAGAANAAACAAACAAACAAACAAACAAACAACTTTTTACAATTATCACTTCACAGCAAGACTTCTATCCTGAAAGAATCATTACCCTTTGACTTGTCATTGGAAGCATCCATGATTTCTGGTTTTCCCCCAAATGGCAACAATAAAAACAGCTGGCCTGGAATACATGCACTTCCCAGAAGCATTTCAGTACCACCCATTGAATCTCGTTTATGCCAGTTCTTAGGGTGGGTACACAGTGTGCTAAAAGGAAGACCCAGTGAAGAGACAGGGAGAAATGAATGAAGCAGCAGCCAGAGTCACAGTCTTCACTCTCCTAATGCCTGGCCCTGGATAGGAGTGCAGGGAGCACATACCCATTTGATTTCCCAGCTTTTCAAGTCCTAGAACTTCCAGATGGTTACCTTCCTGGGGTACTTGTATGGAGCAGTCACCCTTTTCACATGCTCCTGGAGTTCTTGGGTTAGTTTCTCCGGGTCATGCGAGGAATAGGCTGGAGAAAGAACTATAAAAGCCTTTACCACCTGTTGAAAAAACCAAAACCAAACAAAGGGAAAAACAAAGAATCAGTCCCCATATAACAACTCTTTTCTCTTTAACCTAGCCTTGTGAATAAGTGCTTGCATTTACCAGCTCAACATGAAACTTTTACCAGTGCCTTGACCAGCAAATCGGACACCAATTTTTTTCTGTTGTCTGCCTTTTTAGGATCAATTATTGGGAGTAATTATTGGGAATTATGATGGACAGGGAGGCCTGGTGTGCTGCAATTCATGGGGTCGCAAAGAGTGGGACATGACTGAGCGACTGAACTNGCCAATCTATGTTCGATGCAGAATGCAGGATGCTTGGGGCTGGTGCATGGGGATGATCCGGAGGGATGATGTGGGGTGGGAGGTTGGAGGGGGGGTTCATGTTTGGGAGTTCATGTACACCCGTGACGGATTCATGTCAATGTATGCCAAAACCAATACAGTACTGTAAAGTAAAATAAAGTAAAAATAAAATAAAATAGGAAAAAAAATAAAATAAATAAATTAAAATAAAATAAAATAAAATTTACTACCATGTACATAATGTAATTTTGTAATTTTCCTTTCACTTAGAACTTCACTGCAACAAACACAAGTATAGCATTAATTCAGGTTGTGACTCATTGCCACTCTAAGACCTGATTTAATCCTTAATGTTTTCAGTGAATTTTAAGGAGTATTTATATTATTTTTGCTATTTTTCTTAACAAGTATAAATAAGATAACTGAATTTGACACCAGAAATACAGGCAACAAAAGTATATTTATATATACCATATATATAAGGTATATATTTGATAAGAGTTTGATATTCAAAATATATAAAGAACTCCTAAAACTCGATGACAACAACAAAAAGAAAGTTATCCAATTAAAAAGTGAACAAAGGACTTGAAAAAAGAATTATCCAAAGAAGTTATACAAATGACCAACAAGCATGAAAAAATGCGCATCACTAATTGTAAAAGAAATGTCAATCAAAGCCACAATGAGCTATCACTTCACACCTATGAGGATGTCCACCATCAAAAACTAGAAAATAGCAAGTGTTGGCCATGATGTGGAGAAATCAAATCCCTTGTGCACCACTGGAGGGAATGTGAGATGATGTAGCTACAGTGGAATACAGAATGCAGGTTTCTCAAAAACCTTTAAGATATAATTATCATACGATCCAGCAACCCCACTAATGGGTGTATATTCAAAAGAATTGAAAACAGAATTATAAAGGGATTTTTGCACACCCGTATTCATAGTTGGACTATTTAAAATAGCCAAGAGGTAGAAGTAACTTAAATGTTCATCAACAGATGAATGAATAAAGCAACTGTGGTATATATACATACAGTGAAAGAGTTTTCACTTTAAAAACAGAAGAGAAATCCTGTCACATGCTACACCATGGATGGAGCTTGAGGACTTTGTGTCAAGTGAAATAAATCAAGCACAAAAAGATCACTACTCCATGATTCTACTTATATAAGGCATCTGAAATAATCATCCCTTAGAAACACAAAGTAGAACATTGGTTGCCAAGTGCTGGAGGAGGGTGGAAAAGATACATTCTTGTTCCACAGATACAGTTTTGCAAGAGGAAAAGTTAAGAGATCTGGTAAACATGAAATGCTTATAGCTACTACTGTGCTGTACAATGTATGAGGAGTTCAGTTCGGTGCTCTGTGATGGCATAGGCAAATGGGAAAGAGATTCAAGAGGGAGAGGATATATGTATACAGACAGCTAATTCACTACATTGTACAACAGAAACTAATGCAACGTTACAAAGCAATTGGATTCCAATCCAAATGGTTATAACAGTAAATTTTATGTTATATATTTTAACTCTGGTTAAAAAAATAAGTAAAATCAAAAGCATGGGGACACAATGATATATGTATTGTATTTACTTCTTTAGAAATTAGTTTATATGATTCAGCTTAAAATTTGCATGTGAATGGAACAGGCTTCCTCCAAAGGAGTCAGCAAAACAAGAATAGTGATTGTTTTGAATAGGCATCAGAGATTCATCTCATTCTTTATCAATGAATGCAATCATAAAAAATAAAAAATAAATAAAAAAACAAGCCTCAAGCTTAGGGCTTTTTAGTTCAAGGTGTTGAAGAAGACTCTTGAGAGTCCCTTGGACTACAAGGAGATTCAACCAGTCCATCCTAAAGGAGATCAGTCCTGGGTGTTCATTGGAGGGACTGATGTTGAAGCTGAAACTCCAATAATTTGGCCACCTGATGCGGAGAGATGACTCATTTGAAAAAACCCTGATGCTGGGAAAGATTTGGAGAAGGGGATGACAGAAGATGAGATGGCTGGATGGCATCACCAACACAACGGACATGGGTTTGGGTGGACTCTGGGAATTGGTGATGGACAGGGAGGCCTGGAGTACTGCGGTTCATGGGGTAGCAAAGAGTCCGAGATGACTGAGCAACTGAACTGAACTTAACTGTCCAATAAAAATATATTCTAGCAACTTGTAGACATGTAAAGCTAGAATTTAGGTCAAGGTTAGAGATCGCCCGTATATAGAGTGGGAAGAAAGCTTTAAGAGTGAACACATAAATAGAGAAGGTCTGAAGGCTAAGGAATCAGACTGGGAGACACTCAAAATTTGTGGCTCTAATAAAACAAAAGCCAGAGCAAGAGAAGCTTAAAAGTTCATAGAGGGGATACTCAATAAGTTAAGTCGCTCAGTCGTGTCCGACTTTGTGACCCCGTGGACTGTAGCCCACCAGGCCAAAGAGTGAACACATAAATAGAGAAGGTCTGAAGGCTAAGGAATCAGACTGGGAGACACTCAAAATTTGTGGCTCTAATAAAACAAAAGCCAGAGCAAGAGAAGCTTAAAAGTTCATAGAGGGGATACTCAATAAGTTAAGTCGCTCAGTCGTGTCCGACTTTGTGACCCCGTGGACTGTAGCCCACCAGGCCCCTCCGTCCCTGGGATTCTCCAGGCAAGAACACTGGAGTGGGTTGCCATTTCTTTCTCCAATGCATGAAAATGAAAAGTGAAAGTGAAGTTGCTCAGTTGTGTCCAACTCTTTGAGACCCCATGGTCTGCAGCCGACCAGGCTCCTCTGACCATGGGATTTTCCAGGCAAGAGTACTGGAGTGGGGTGCCATTGCCTTCTCCTGGGTTGCCATTTTAGCGTTAGCTAAATGATCCTGAGTATATTGCAAAGAGTCGGACACAACTGAGAGACTGAACTGAACTGAACTGATAAGCAAATAGCTCCAAAGAAGAAATATTTTTTCCACTAAAACAGTGGTTTTGGTCTCTTGACGCTATCTTTTTAAAATCTAAAATAGTAGTCAACTCTTTTGGGACACATTCTGTATTTTATATAGCATCATTGATGTTCCACAAACACCTTAGGAAAAAAAAAAAACCTAAATCCAATTCCAAAGCACAGCTTGATCCAAGTGTGGGAGAAAGAAAGAAAAAAGCAATTAGAAAAAAATGATTACAAAAATCACACGAGATCTGAGACACAAAAGAGGGGAAATGTATTTGGAAAGTTGAAGAGACATTCATGCTTTTGAAAAATTGAATAAAAGAGATGATTTCCATCTAATTGCAGTATAGTCAATTTGCCAATGATGACAATTTGCATGCTTAACTGAAAAGAAAATAGCAAGCAACATCTGAATGCAAATGAACATTTTTGATTTTTTCTTTTAATGGGCAGGTAAAACAGTTACAGAAAACCAAACATTAAACACAGAGAGAGAAGAACAGCATTTAATTTAATGTTTAGCCAGTAATTTTGATAGTTGCTACAAATATGTGTATACATACAAATACTTTGTAAAAAATAATGCAAAATGTCACATGTGTGGAAGAGAATGAAAATATGTGGTTTTCATTGCAGTTATAAACTATCTGACCATTTTGATTCAAGTGTAAATTTTAGCCACAAATGTCCTAATCTCAACTGCTTAGTGAAGATAATAACCAATATGATAAGCCCACTGTTAAAGCATTAGTGTTACAATGCCAAGAAACCAAAACAAAATGGAACCAAAGTAAGGATAAGAAATATAATGCAAAAATTTTGAGACTGGCTTTGGAGCGAATAATCGCTTAAAAAAAAAAAAAATCTGATTTAGAGCCCTTTCCAGAGAGAACACTAGAAAATGCCACTGACTCCCAGGCTGCTACCCATCTCTCCCTGACAGTAGTAAACACAGAAAGCTTTAAAGATCTGATTTGAACCACTTTCTCTATCTACATCACATCAGCTGCTTGACTTTGGACAAGTTGTTTAAAGTCCCTGTGCCTCAGTTTCTTCATTTATAACATGGTTTTCACTTTCATGCAATGGAAAAGGAAATGGCAACCCACTCCAGTATTCTTGCCTGGAGAATCCCAGGGATAGGGGAGCCTGGTGGGCTGCCGTCTATAGCGTCGCATAGAGTCAGACATGACTGAAGTGACTTAGCAGCAGCAATAGCAGTGGTAGCAACGTATACATACAGTAAAGAATTGGTACCATAATTAGAAATACTGTCAATAAAGTGTGACAATATACAAGGATTCTAATAAATAGTAGTTATTGTTATACTGAAAGAAGCTGAGGTTTAGTTCTGGTTCTGTTATGAAATAGGTACATGATCTGGGGAGAGGCACATCACCTCTCTAGGAATCAGTTTATTTATCCAACCGATGAAGACTATAATCCACCACATAGGCTTCCTACTTATAAAGACTCAGGGAATGAAGGAACAACTGTGGTGAAACAGCCTCTATGTCACTCAAAACTTAAGAGGCACGTCTATATTCTTCAAGAACTCAGAGACATACATCCTAGTCCTGAAATAACCATTTCCAATTTTATCCCATAATATGGTAATATGTGTCCATTAATATATCATTCCCACAAGCTAGTGTACACTTGTCAATGTATCATAATTATTGGATAGACTGATAAGAAAGAATAACTGGGACATTCAATACTTGAGAGTTTCATGAAAATTTTACTCAGAATGACAGTAATTTGTTTCTGTTCAGTCACTAAGTCATGTCTGACTCTCTGTGACCACATGGACTGCAGCACACTAGGGTCCTCTGCCCTCTACTATCTCCCAAAGTTTGCACAAATTCATGTCCATTGAGTTGGTGATGCTATCTAACCAACTCATCCTCTTGCCACCTCTTTCTCCTTTTGCCTTCAATCTCATATCATTTTTGACTACTGATATATGAAACTTTGAGTAAATCTCAATCTGTATTCAGGAAAGGAAGATGTGAAACTGATGCACACATATGAAGGTCAAATGTGTTAGTGGATCTTCTATTTGCAATTTAATAAGAGGAGATAAATAAAATAATAATTAGATTTGTGAATGACAGTTCAGTTCAGTCGCTCAGTCATGTCT
The DNA here is from genome assembly GCA_006410675.1 of Oreotragus oreotragus. Lineage (NCBI taxonomy): Eukaryota > Metazoa > Chordata > Mammalia > Artiodactyla > Bovidae > Oreotragus > Oreotragus oreotragus. The sequence continues at coordinate 96,562 of SJYX01020318.1, forward strand.
GACTCTTTGCGACTCCGTGAATCACAGCACGCCAGGTCTCCCTGTCTATCACCAACTCCCGGAGTTCACTCAAACTCATGTACATTGAGTCGGTGATCCCATCCAGCCATCTCATCCTCTGTCGTCCCCTTCTCCTCCTACCCCTAATCCCTCCCAGCATCAGAGTCTTTTCCAATGAGTCAGCTCTTCACATGAGGTAGCCAAAGTATTGGAGTTTCAGCTTTAGCATCAGTCCTTCCAAAGAACACCCAGAACTGATCTCCTTTAGGATGGACTGGTTGGATCTCCTTGCAGTCCGAGGGACCCTCAAGCATCTTCTCCAACACCACGGTTCAAAAGCATCAGTTCTTTGGCACTCAGCTTTCTTCACCATCCAACTCTCACATCCATACATGACCCAGTCTGGCAAAACCATAGCCTTGACTAGACAGACTTTGTTGGCAAAGTAATATCTCTGCTTTTCAATATACTATCTAGGTTGGTCATAACTTTCCTTCCAAGGAGCAAGCGATTCTGACAAACAGGACCCAAATATAGTTTACTTTGTTTGCTTCAAATACCAGCTCAAGTTTGCTGTTTAGTATTTCTTTGCACATAAATATCTGGTAAATTTCAACCACCTACTTTCATTTGTGTAGGGTCCTATGATTTAAGGTAATGGATGAAAGTTTAGACAATGTGCAATGCTGTAACACACTTCTGCAAAAATCAGTCTCTTCTTTGGGAAATTTTATATTCAATAGTTGGCAGAAAGTTTAATAATGAAGTTTGCATTTTAATGGTTAATTCAGAAATCATTTCAAAATTGGGCTGTTGATAATTAGCCAACCCAAATAAGTGCCATGATTCAGTCAACAATAATGTCAAAAACAACTACATTTTTTGAAATGCTGTATTCTAGTTTGTATGCAGATTTGTCATTATATGCAATTGAACAACTATTTAGTTTGCATTCATTTTATAGTCCTGTTATTTACATGTGTAACTCTGTCTAGTATCACAAGGTGACTATGCATCTCCTCCAACTGAGGATAGGTTCTTGTTTTATTATTTTTTGTTATTCCCACAGCATCCATTGCTCACTTAAGTAATCAACCTATCACTACATTTGAAGTAGTTTATGCAATTCCTAGCAACAGTATTAAGTGTTTTGAGGGAAAACCACATAAATTTTACCAGAAAAATCCAATACAATGGTATGGATTTGTCTTCTAAACCATAAATTCTTGAAAGAATTGTTAAGCTAGTCCATCTGTCAGTAAGAAACACAGTGAAACCATCTCCCAAAGATAAAAAGTCATTGCACTTTTTAAAACCCTTAAGAATTTTTACATCCCACCGAAGAAAACATTCAGTGATATCTGTGATGGTGAACTATTCTTTAATTCAATTTTAAAAAGCAATTATGTTTACGGAAACAGACCTTGATATAAAACTGAGAGTCCGTTCCTAGGCAGGTTGATAAGAAGTCCAGGGTCCCGTAGGAGGAGAAAGGGGTCTGGGGCTGTCAAGGAGGAGATATGGGTCTGGAATTCTCAAGGAGGAGGAAAGGACCAAAGTGTTTTTTCTACATTCCTTAGTAAGGATTATATAACAATAATGTATCCTGCTTGAAGACATATTTCTCCTTCCTGAAAACCTTCTGACTAATCTTGTTATCTTAAAATGTATATTGTGGGAGTGGGTATAGTAAGATCTTTACAACCTTGAGACATTCTTTTGACTTATTGTAATAACCAATTAAAAAGCTATATAACTCTGCTGTTAACACTAGCAAGGAGGTCACTCTCCATCCCCCTTCTGATGTCTATGTCAGAAGTTTTTTCTGTCCCTTTTACACTTTAATAAAACTCTGCTATACAAAAACTCTTGAGTGATCAAATCTAGTCTCTGGTACTGAAGCTAAATCTTCTTCAAAGACCAAGAATCCGACACCGTTCACCGTAAGCGATCATCTTGGGGGCTCATCTGGGATCTTCAGGACAAGGTAAGAACACTCAGAGCTCTAGACTCTCTGCTTTCTCAGTATGCACGTTTTCTGCTTTACTTTACTTCCTCTCCGATGTGCTTGTGTGAGTGAATGACACACCATGAACAAAGCAAGTGATGAGCCCTTGTCTGCAGTTTTGCAGTGCCTTGTTATAACTGAAGGCAGCCCCAGAAAGTGGAGCCTTGTTGGGGGTTTATACCAACCTGCCAATGCCAAGAGACACCCAAGGTCCCTGCTAGGGGAGTAACCAGAGATGGGCAAAGCATGTGGACCGAGCTTTCCTTTCTCAGTCACCTTTTCCTGGACCCTTTGACCATTTCGTAATTGTGTGGGAATTAGAACTGCTAACCTAATCTATTGGATCATAGGCCTTCAAGGGAAATGTGATCCATGCTGTTACTATGCACTTTTACTTAGACCCCATGTATGGAAGCAATTAGCCTTGCTAGACTAGGCAAGCCTTGCTAGAAAGTTACTCGGAGCATATATGGAGCAAGGTGGAACTCTAGCTCCTGCAACCAGTTGGGGAACTAGGCAGAACTCTAGCTACAGGAACATCTCTCAGGCTCGAGGTTACTCTCCGGGCTCCCTGTCTGAGGGGCCAGTAATCTGAAAGTGAGTCTTTGTCATGGCTGTGCCTCCAATCTGTGTGGATAGAAGCACTGCAGGACACAGACTGGGAATTGCAGAATATGGTCAGATTAGAAGTGCAGTGGGCTTCTTCCTTTGGTAGCACTAGCTCTTAGTGGACCAGAGGAAGCTTTCCAATGGTTTCTGTTTCAACTCCTTAGATATTTTTTCTATGGAATCTGTGGGAATGAACTGGAAGGATTAGCCCTAGTAGTTTGAGGACAAAAATCACCTTTTCCTTGCTGGCCAACCCTCCACCACCTCTTTTGCTATACTGGCGTGGTGTCACTCAGAAGGGACATCTTGGTTGCTGTTCATCCCTTTCTGACTCACCATTTCCACTGCGGTCAGGACTGCACTTAGGAATGTGCATGGGCACATGAAAGACAGATACTTCCCCTAGGGGTCCTAGCTTTCCCCCATACCCTAGTCCCCTAGGAAACATTCTGGGAAAACTACTCTGCTCCACCCCAACTGGCATCAGAGAAAAGGGCAAATCAAACACAGGTCTTGGTGGTATGGAACTAAATCAATCTGGGATGCCATCAGCTCTACCCCTGGTGCATCTCCACTCTGCCTCGGTGGAAGAACTGGGAGGGAAGAGTAAGGTGCGTGCATTGGTAAGGGACAGACTAAGTTTGACCAGTGAAAGCCTCAGTGGAAAGTCTATCTACACCCCTATCTAGAGCAGGAAGGGATGCCTCCAGTGGAAAGAAGCCACAGCTGTGGATGCTGCATTTTTCTCTCTTACAGATGGGAGCTAACAGTTCCAGAACCACTTCTTTCAAATGTATTAAAAAAAAAAAAAAAAAACTGGGACAAGTTCGATCTCCAGAATTTAAAAAGACACACCTGGTCTTCTTCTGTGATACTGAATGACCACAGTATACTTTGGGAGACAGGGAACACTGACCTGTTGAAGGATCTCAATTATTACTGTTTTACGACTAGACCAGTTCTGTAGAAAACAAGAGAAATGGGTAGAAGTGATATATGTGTCACTCTTTATCGCTCTGTGAGACATGCCAGACTTATGTCCTAAAGGTACGGATTTGGGTGTGAAACCTTCAGCTGCCTCCTGTCCTCTTACTTTGCCCCTGTATCTGGGGCTCCCAAATGCACAGGCTGAGAGTTAGGGCACCCTTCCAGGAGGGGTTGCCTCTTCTCGGTAGAAATTCAAACAGTATGAATTGTGGTCGAGACTATTGAGAGGATCCAAGAAGTACATAGAAGCCTTTATGGGACTAGCTTTACTTTATGAGCTTTCTTGGAGAGATACAGTGTATGTCTTGGGATAGACGCTGACTCCTGACTTGAAAACTTGGGTTTTGGGGAAGCTCCTACTTTTGGAGATGAATGGCTTAAACATGAGACAAGGAGAAAGAGGGAACACAAAATAGCCCTCCTCCCTACTGGAAGCCAAGCAGTTACCATGTCAGAGCCAGATTGGGACTGTGACATGGTTAAAGGAAGGTGGGATCAGAACCACTTTCCCAGATGTATTCTTGAAAGACTCAAGCAAGCACACACTAAGACTTTAAATTATGCTAAGTTGGCTGACATAGAACAGGGAGAGGAAGAAACTCCTGATAAATTCCTAGATAGACTTTAGGAGACTCTCCGCAAATTTACCTGGAGGACAGGATCCCAAAAATGCAGAGGGGGAATGACCTTAAAAGACAGATTTCTCACTCAGTCAGCTCCAGATATTTGTCATGAATTATGAAACCAGGAGTTTGGGCCAAATCAGTCTTTAAAAAACTGTTGCAGCTGGCTCAGATGGTATATTAGAGTAGAGAATATGAGGAGGAAAATAAGAGTCAAAAAAAGACCAGGGAAAGACTGAAACCCCAGCATGGCTGTTAGACCAGCTCCGAAACAGCCTGAGAAAAACGCCCAGAGGGACCCAGGTGAAAAGGCATGGGCAGGATTGCCCTCAGGCATCTAAGCCACCCCGGCTCCATGTCCGATCTGCAAAGGACCATACTGGAGAAGAGACTGCCCTCCAAAGTGTAGGTCCCAGGGATCAGACTCAAAGTAATCAGGACTGATGATTCCTCAGTGGTCCCCACATAAGTTCCCATTCTAATTACACCTGAGGAACCCTGGGTATTAATAACTGTGGGGGGGGGGCAATCCCGATTTCCTTTTGGGCGCTGGGGCAACTTTCTCTGTGCTCACTGAAGCCCCTGGTCCACTTTCCTCCCAATCTGCTACTGTAATGGGGCTGTCTGGACAAGCCAAATGCTATTATTTCAGTCATCCTTTAAGCTGCGACTGGGACTCTGTACTATTTTCTCACGAGTTTCTAATTGTGCCAGAGTCTCTCATTCCTTCTGGGGAGGGATACACTGAACACGGTCCAGGCCTCTGTTTTCACAAATATGGAGCCTACTCTCTCTCTCCCATTAATTGAACAAAGTGTGGGCTGATGGAAATCTGTGGGTTGAACAAAAAATGCTATTCCTATAGTTGTCAAGCTCAAAACACCGCACTTATTTCCACATCAAAAGCAGTATCCACTGAAACTCGAGGTTAAGGAAGGGTTAAAATCCATCACTGAAAATTCAAAGAAACAAGGGCTATTAATTCCCTATGACAGTCCATGCAACACTCCTATTTTGGGTATAAAAATGTCAAATGATAAGTGGATACTTGTTCAAAATACATGAATAATAAGTGCCTAATCCTTATACTTTATCGTCTGAAATTCCTAAACAAGCCAAATATGACTTTAAGACAATTGAGAAGATTCTTGAGCATTACATGCTATTGCTGCATTTGGATTCTGGATTATGAGGAACTTGCCTAGCCTTTATATAAACTTATAACTGAGACTCAGCAGGTGCAAACTGACAAGCTGGTTTGGTCCCCAGAGACTCAAAAGGCTTATAAAGCTCTTCAAACTGCTTTCCTGCAAGCTCCAACTTTGAACTTTCCCATAGGATTCAAGTTTGGTTCCTTACTGAAAATAAAGGCTATGACCACATTGTTCAAGGGTAATTGTTACTATCATTTTACTAATGCCTAAAAGTAATAAGTTTACCAATGGGCAAAATCTTATAGTATTGACTTCTTATGATGTAGGTGGGATCTTAAACTCTAAAGTTCAGAGTGACAATGTTCTGTCAAAACCTCGAGGAATAGAATGTTACTTATACTGTTTCTGGAGACCCCAATCTTCAGAAAAAGTTGGAAAGGCTAATGACATTATTAGGAGGCAACTGCATAAGCTAACTCAGGAAACATGAGAGAGTTGGTTTAAAGTTCTCCCCTTAGCTTTAATGAAGACTCAAACTGCCCCTAAGAAGAAGGAACTGTCTCTATGACAGACTGTTTTTGTGCACAGATGTTGTCATAGATCCTGAAGCCTTAAAATTAACTATGACTCAGCTTTCAGTCTTTTCAACAGACATTACCTGAAGGTTAACTCCTGACCCAGGCTTTGACTCAAACAAGCCAGTGTTTGAGCCAGAAACCGAGATGGGCCTGAGAATATACGTGGGCTTGCTTCTGCTGACTCCTAAAGTACTGAGTCTGCCATTTGACCCTCAGGACAACGCCTTCCTGTCCTGCACTCATTCTATGCCACATTCCACGATCGACACAATTGCTGGGTCTGCAGAGCACTCTCCCCACTCATTAACTGAAGTCTTCCCATGGTGGGCTTCTCCACTTCAAGGAAGAGACTTTCTTCAACTCTGTGATGACATTTAGCAATCCTAAAATGGACTGATATAATATATTGTACCTTAACTATGGACATAATGTGACTTTTAATTTTGATTTTAACTTGGTTTAATGACTATTTTCCTGCACATAAGAAGGTAAATGGGTCTAGATCTGGTGGTTTTCTACCTGATGTTTATCAAATATGGGATGAGGTCATATGGCTAACTCCTAAAAAGGGATGCCTACTATCTAATGCTTCCATATGTGGGGAACAAATAGAGCCATCCCCAGAAGTTAGTCGACAACTTAATTATAATGATTGNGTTTTCTACCTGATGTTTATCAAATATGGGATGAGGTCATATGGCTAACTCCTAAAAAGGGATGCCTACTATCTAATGCTTCCATATGTGGGGAACAAATAGAGCCATCCCCAGAAGTTAGTCGACAACTTAATTATAATGATTGAAACAACTGGGATTTTTACCTCAAGACGTATACAATACAATCATTCTTGTGTTTTGCAGTCCCAGTTTAGGGCCTCCTTTTTCCTGGCCAGGAACTGATTGAGACTAGATCCTTCAGTCACCCTGGCTTGCTCCAAATTGGCCGGACTGGATATGTGGTTCTTGCCTATGGGCGTGGCTTCCTGCTGGCTAAATAGAGAGATGCACCCTAAGTCTAACTTTTACTCATGACTTCATATTTTCAGAGCTTCCAGAGAAGCCTACCAAACTGCCACACCTTAAACTCACTGGGCAAGGTTTGTATTTCACTAGTATGATTATCTGGCTGCAATATTCATTCCCTATCTGGGAACTACAGATGTTATGCTGCAAGTTGATGTTCTGACTAACTTTACTCAACAGGCTTTACAAGATTCTCAAAAAGCGATTTCAGCCCTTAATGCTGAACAAATACAAATTAGAAAGGCGGTTTTACAAAACAGATTGGCCTTAGATATTCTAATGGCTGCACAAGGAGGAGCTTGTGCCATTATTCATACCCAATGTTTTACATATATACCAGGTAAGAGTACTAACGTTACTCACTTTACTAAACACATGAATACAATCATTCAGGCTATGGATACTCCTAAAGCCTCAGTCACCTCACTTTGAAAAATGTTAACTAGCTCCCCATGGTAAAAACCATCTTAATTGTAATAATTCTAATTATTCTGTTTTTACTCTTTGCTCCCTACATCTGTAACTGTGTAATTGGAATTGTTTCTAATGGTCTGAAACCTTTTAAGTTGCAAATGTTTGTCCAGGCTCCTACCAGTGCCACAGCCTCCTCCAACTGTTACATGAGGCCCCTGGATCAGAGACCTTCCACAGGAGGCTTAGGAGAATATGTTGCCTCAACAATTTAGGGACAAAGCCCCTCAACAGCAGGAAGTAGTTATGGAATGAGAATGAAACCCCTTTCCCTTGGCAACATAATTCTCCTAAAAGAAAAGGGGGAATGAAAGAGTCAATTCCTAGGCAGGTTGATGAGAAATCCAGGGTCTCTGAGGAGGAGAAAAGGACGTGGGGCTGTCAAGGAAGAGATAGGGGACTGGAATTTTCAAGGAGGAGGAAAGGACCATTTTTTTCTACATTCCTTAGTAGGGATTATATAACAATAATGTATCCTGCTTGAGGATATATTTCTCCTTCCTGAAAACCTTCTGACTAATCTTGTTATCTTAAAATATATATTGTGGGAGTGGGTCTAGTAAGATCCTTACAACCTTGAGACATTCTTTTGATTTATTGTAATAACCAATTTAAAAACTGTATAACTCCCTTGCTAACACTAGCAAGGGGAGAATTCTCTGTCCCCCTTCTGATGTCAGAAATTTTTTCTGTCCCTTTTTCACTTTAATAAAACTCTGCTACACAAAAACTCTTGAGTGATCAAGGCTGGTCCCTGGTCCCAAAGCTAAATCTTCTTCAGAGATCAAGAATTTGACACTGTTCACCATAAGCTATCAAAACCATGGAGTTTTTAGAGTTTACATAAAGGATCCCAATACAGAAATTTTAAAGATATTCAAAGATTTGTATTGGTGGCTGGAGTTCGTTTTAGAAAGTGATGGTAATGCTGGCAGGACAGAGTGAAGGGAAAGGCTGAGGAGAAAAAGAAGTTTGTCCAAAACTGAGGAACACAGAAGACTTAGACAAGTATTTAGAGAGAATCATGCTTCATAGTATGGACTTCATATCAGAAACCAGTCTTGTAATCAGGGACTGATAAGAGATCTATGATATCAAAGGATTTGTTTACATTCTATGAAATTTAGTTAACTTAGCAGTAATATAAAATTAATATTACCCTCTCATAAGAGTCTTATTAGATATGATAATATATATGATGCATATGATAGTATATGATAGTAGGTTATTTTACTGGCTACATTTTTTGGTTGGTGGAGGTTGGTGTTTTGTTTTGTTTTGTTTTGCTTTTGAGATAGGATAGAAGGGAACATTGATGTTTGTCCTTCTAGAGAGATTTCCTCCAGTGAGCATGCTTTCATGGAAGTCTTTTATCTTTTCCATTTCGATCTTTATTATGTATATACCAGGGTAGAGAAAGCTGTAAAACCTCTCTGCCCTACATTACATCCATTTCAAGATTTAGATCAGAGGCTGAGGGAAGACCCAGAATGCTCAGATATATGGATGATGTAATGCTGACATAAATCATAAATTCACTGGCTAAAAGAATGAACAGGCCAGACAAATAAGCATTTTAAAAGAGGCGGGGGGGAAATACTGATGCCTAATAGGAACTGAAGTAATTGGTGTTTGGTTCTAATCTCCTCAGAAAAACTACACATGCACAAGATAGAGGATATAAATTTACGTGAAAAGACTTGTGTATAGAAATTGACCACAAGATCTTTCTGTGGAGCCATTGCCACCCATTACCACAATGTGCATGCTGTGCTAAGTCACTTCAGTCATGTCTGACTCTTTGTGACCCTATGGACTGCAGCCCACCAGGCTCCTCTGTCCATGGGATTCTCCAGGCAAGAGTACTGGAGTGGGGTTCCATTTCCTTTTCCAAGGCATCTTCCCAACCCAGGGATCAAACCCACGTCTCTTACGTCTCCTGCATTAGCAGGCAGGTTCTTTACCACTAGAGCTACCCAAAACTCCCTAATCATCTTAGAATTGTTGCTATTCTGTGCTATGCTTTTAGGACAATTTGTCTAGCCGTATCTACTGACTCTTACTTTTATCTTTTAAATTAGGATAGGTGAGATTTTAAGTATGTAAGGAGCTATCTTAGTTGCTTTCTCCCCTCCTAAAATATCCCTGAAGCTGGAGGAGCAAGAACTGGGAAAAGTAAGTATGATAGAGTTAGAGAAACCTGTGTGTGAATTCATATATGAACATATATACGTACATTGATTCAGGATCTCTCATATGCCAGCTGTGTGCTTTGGTCAAGTTATGAAACTTCTCCGAACCTCAGTTTTTCTCCTCTGTAAATGGAGATGATAATACCTACCCCACAGGATTTTCATGAGTAGCATATTGATGTATTTCAAGTTTTCAGTAAGCACTTTACACTTCCCTTCATTCACTGTCTTTCACAGAAGGCAGCTGCTGAGATTATAAATCAATTTACTGTTAGTTCCACTTCTTTCACTGATTTAGTATTCTATTTATTTAAGGTCATTATTTTTGAAAGAAAAGATGTGCATTCTTCTTATTAAGGGAGAAAATACCTTAAGGTTAGCTTACTTTGAAATCTTGAGTTTCAATGTAAATGCTATATTGAGACTATAGATAATAAGTGTAAGGAAAAACTTGACTAAGATAGTGGAAGGTAAGGACCCCAGATATAGTGTGGTTGAAGAACAAGATAGACTGGAAAAATGAAAATGCAGGATGGAGGTGGACACAAGGGCTATCTTCAAATACTTGCATAAATACCATGCAGAAGGGCAAGTGTGTTGCTGCTAAGGGCAGAAGTAAAATCCAAGAGTGGGAGTTACCAAGAAACTGCTTTGGGCTTACAGTAAGTAGGACTTATTTACTGTAGTGAGAATTTGGAGCTGATAAAACAGTGATTATAGAAAAAAAAAAAAAAGTTAAATACATACTGTAGCAATATCCCTGCATTGAGGGAAGCTAAATGAGCTGGAGTTGATGGCATTTGAGTATAGTCGCTCAGCCATGTCTGACCCTTTGTGACCCTTTGGTCTATAGCCCGATAGGCTCTTTTGTCCATGGGATTCTCCAGGCAAGAATACTGGAGTAGGTTGCCATGAAGTGATGATATTAATTGCATGTATACAATATGCTGGGGGCTTCCCTAGTGGCTTAGTAGTAAAGAATCTACCAACTAATACAGGAGATGTGAGTTCAATCCGGTTGAAGAAAATCCCCTAGAGAAGGAGATGGCAATCCACTCCATCCACTCCATTTTCCATCCTGGAAATCCCACAGACAGAAGAGCCTGGTGGGCTACAGTCCATGGGGTTCCAAAAAGAGTTGGACATCACTCAGCTCCTAATATCAACAATGCAATATGTTGAATATTCAGATATGAAAACAATTCATTTCCAGTTATGACTGTGTGAATCTTATTCTATGATGGATGACATAGAGCCTATTGAGACTTATAAGGAGAGTAACTGAAGGCAATGATGGAATCTCTTTGGGTAACTTGAAATATATACTTTGGTTGGCTACTGCCTCAAGTACTCTCATCTGTGAAATAACAGGATGTTAGCCCTCTCTCACAGTTGTCTCCAAATCATATTCAAGAGTAACGACAGCATGCCTCCTTTGCATTCAAACTTATCAAACTACCACCACGTATCTGTCCTGTTCTTATTCTCCTAGTTTGGCCCCCCTGTCAGCTACTGACCAAATCTGAGGGGTCTCACAGCACCCTCTGCCCGTCATGGAAATGCCTTGTCCAGCCATGAAGGTTACTTCTGGAGGTTCCTGATGCTGGGCTCCTGGCTCTGGGTTCAGCACAGAAACACCACCAACTTCCACATCTCTGGGTCACTGTTTGTCTTTTGGGTCCTGAAGCAGCTCCACTCATGCCCAGAATCTTCAAAGTCCCAACCTTATGATATTGATCTTTGCCCCTGTCACTCTATCCCTTATGCTGCCAGTTCGAAACTAAGCTACGAGACCAATTTGGAATAGGCTCCACATTCCATCCATCCTTCTACTCCGTCTTTCACGTCTCCCTTTTTAGTCCCCTGCTCTTGCACTACCCAAACAAGACCATTTCTATTTCAAGATCTCAGTCACTAAACATAAGCATCAATTCACACAATCAAATAGATTTAATCAGGTATAGGTTTGTGTTGGCAGTGGAAGGAGGCAGCATGGCAGTCATGTCCAGAAGGAGGGAAATCATTGTTTATCTTAGCACCAGCTAGCTCGGATGCCATCTTCCATATTCTGCTCACAGGGAAAGCAGATTTTAAACCCTTTTAAGATAACTTCAAATACACTAACACTAAAAGAGTTTTCTTTCATGCACTATAGATATAGGCCATTAAATTTGCATGTCTAAGGGAACTTTTCAGTAATTGCTTTTCTTAAACAAAATTAGTATGGTCAGCCCATGAAGCTGTAAGAAAAAGGAGGACAAAGTAAATGATCTAACTTTGTTTCAGTGTGTGTAGCACAGAGGAATAAAGATGTCTTTTTAACAACTACACCTATATTTTAATCTGACTGTAAATGTGGAAAAGCAAATTGCATTAGCTTTTTTTTGAAATTGTTATCTGCTTGGTCTGCAGGTGTGGGAGTATTCAGGTCTAAAATTGAGACTGATTTAAGAGTCTCCTTTGTGGGAAGAACTGGAGATAATATAGCTAATATTCCTGTAACAAAGAAATATTATACCCTAGAAGTAAGAATTACTTATTTTAAATACCAGCTCTGTGTCTAATTAGCATTGTAATTTTGGAAAACTTATTTTACCTTTCTGAGCTTCAATTTGGTATTCTATAAATCTGGTGTATTAGATGTCTAATGTTCCCTCCAGTTCTAAAAAAGAAAGTCTATTATTCTAAGCCACAGAGGATTTGGGGGAGCCTATATACAATACACAGAAACATTTATATTTCTGTGTTTCTTTTGTAGAGAAGGATGCTTCTTTTTCTCTCTCAGCCTTCTACTCACATGAAGTTAATTAAACTGAATAAACCATTTATTATGTAGGCCAAATGTTTTCAGTGTCTAGAGCATTGCTTTGACAACTGCATGATAAAATAAATTCTGTTGCCATAATTTTTAAAAGTAGAGCCTTTTCTTCCTACCTGGCTCGTCAAAGTAGGTTTGCAGTCACTATTTCAAAAGCAAGATTTCTAAGAAACTGAGAGAGATTCGTTTTAATGAACAGAAACTTTACTTAAATATTCCACTGATAAGCTGTATGAGCTTGTGTAAGGACTTCAGCTACTACTATGCTCCATTCTTTCCATCCACGAATTATGACTATTTCCTGTCTTACCACCTTGTTTTTGAGGATCTGTTGAAATATGTATTTAGCCAACTTTTAAATAGTGTTCACTTGTAAACATTATGAAACACGATTTGAAACAGTGTTACTTATAAAGCATTTAGTATCTCACCCAAATCTTTAAAGAGTGTTCTTCTGGGGGCATTATTTGAAATGTTTTATAGACATAAACTCATTCTTTTTCCAAAGCAACCAGGTGATTTGGGTTACTTAGAATCCACAATTTAAAGCTGAGAAAAATGAGACCCAGAGAGGTTAGGCAACTTTTTAAGACTTCCACAGTTTGTAAATGTCTGAGCTGGGATTTTAACACAGTCTCTTTAGACTTGGAATCTATTTCTATGATCCTTATGCTATACTCTCTTTCACTGGGAAAATTCCAGCACATTGTACAAATGTTGGGCACTATTATCATTATGACTACTACTACAATTTTTACTTCTATTGTTGTTAATTTTGCCTTATTCATTCTTCTCAAACTCAGAAGAGTTGTTCACTATACCTTCACTGTATAGTGAAGGTTTATAATGGTGTGTCAAGGGTCTACTCCAAGCCTCAGCATAAACCATTAGCAAATTTATTAGAAAATTTGAGGAAGAAAAATTAAATAATTAAACTGACAAATTATTTAAAACACTGCTTTTATATTAAAACAATCACAAATATTTTCCATAATCATGCAAAATTCACAAAAGTTTCACAACAAAACATGAAATTTCAAGTAACTTTCAAGTGTGAAGCAGAGTTATATCCCCATTGGGAGCACATGTTAGTGAATGAGGATAAGAAGTCCATCGATTATATATGGTTGGCATCTCATGAAGGACTCAGACAATACCAACTAATTTCCTGAATTATATCTGGGACTTCTTATATGTCATAGTTCTCATACATTTTTCTATTCTATGTTAGCGAATTTCCTTCTAAATTTTGTATTGCTATAGAGGATCTCTGGAAATTGCACCAGGATCAACAGAACCAAGACACTCAGGTCACAGCTAATGCATCACAGTTGTGTCCCTCACAGGAAACCCCCCAACTGGTTGCCTGCAACCACCTCACCCTGGGTTTTGCCCACTCCAGCCATGCTCAATGACTGGCTTATGTGGGAGTACAAAAGTTAAGCCTCTGAACCTCAGTTTGGGAAAATGCTAAAGGATCATCCAAGTCCACAGCTCCCAACAGGGGCTGAGGACTCAGCTGCAGTTCCACAGTAGATAGGTTCTCCTTCTGCCCTGTTCTGTCTTCCACAATTCCTTAAAAACTTATCTCCTGGGCATACTCCCTCTAAACCTTCAGCGTATCACCCAATGTCTCATCCAGGGGATGCAATCTAAGACAACGCTTTTTGGTTTGTTTACCTCTTGTGGTATGGATTTAACAGACTGGATGATCATGGGTGAAAAAATGTCCAAAGTATTTAATATATNATCCTACATGATGCATGGTTCAAACCAAAAATGCTACAATGATAATTATCAGTATTTTTTAAGTAGTGAGTTATTTCCGTACATTACCCTAACTATTAAGACCAATAATAATTTATAACTGAATAGAATATTTGATGTTGATCAATTTATTTCAATTAGTCAGCCAGTTTGCATTCACTGGTTTAGATAAGTTTACAGATTTAGTTGTATTTTTAATAGAGATTACTTCAGATATATTTCGTATTAGACAGATCAAGATATTGCCAACATTTATCTACTATTTTAAAGTTTGAAAAGTAATTATTTAAAAGTTTGAAAAATACTGATTTTAAAGTTTGAAAGGTTAAGTTTGCACTTGTTAATTAGAAGTCTGAGGAGAGACTGTGACTGCCATTTTTGCCCTTGTGTTCCCATTATTACTAACAATGTAAAGGAGTTTCCCATTTCAGATCAAGACTCAGAACAGAGACATATCTTTAAAGGCATTTGGAAAAGGTCATGAGAAATTGGAATAATGATGATCATTTCGCTCCTTTGCCTATTTATGAAAAGAAATGCAATGAGAATATTTCATAAATGTGAATTAATTGTGACAACTTGGAAAAAAACTTCTTCAAACAGACCTCATCTGAAAAAAAAAAGTTCACAAAATTAATTTAGAAGTTATAGGTTTGCATTTCTGATCAAATGAAGATATGAAATAGATTGTTAAATTATGTTCAGCTCCCTAGAACAGTCCTTAACTTACACATAATCCAAGGCTGTGAAATTTAAAGACGTGAGGCTCCCATTAACATATTAGGGTCAAGATGGAGTTGCATATTATGGTATCAAACCAGCTTCCAGTGATGGTTGGGACCATAAAGACTCCTATTTACTGATGACCAAGAGATCAGCCCTTGATAAGACCAAGCAGGGAAGTAGAAGGATGTTTCTGAAAAGCTGTTACACTGTCTGAAGGACTGTCAAAAAGTGCTAGAGTGGGACAAGTCCATTACCAAGTCCAAAACTGTCATCAAGCTGCCATGTTTATGGAATATACATGTCTGATGTCTGATAGGCAGTCAGAACTCAAGAAGATGCTAAATCCCACAAAGGGACAGGCAAATTTTCTAAAATTATTCTGAAAGTCAGTTGCTTCAAAGGTGAAAACAGACTCCTTTCCAAGAGGGATTGGCTCCTCACCTTAATCTTAAGGTGCATAAGAGCCCCTTGTGCCTAAGAGCTAAGACCTTGCTGACCTAGTCGCCTCTGCCCACTTGATATGAGTTCCTGAGGGGAGACTGGGCTGATGAGACAAGAGTAGCCATCATCCTGTTGGGAAAAGAAAAAAACCTGTGAGGTGGATGAAAGGTCTCTCTGCAGCTGTCCCTGCACCTGTCATGATTCCCTCCTCACACTTTGTAGTCTCAGGAGGAGCTTCAGCTTTCTGTTCTAGAAACCTCTCTTCAGCAGCACTGTACACACATGATCTTACAGTTAGAGCACTTCCAGAGATGAGGAAGCATTGTGGCATACTCTGTTGTTTTCGTTGTTTAGTTACTGTCATGTCTGACTCTTTTGTGACCCTCTGGAAAGTAGCCCACTCGGTTTCTGTTCTATGGGCTTTCCCAGGCAAGCATAAGATGTGTATAAGAGACAGATATATAGGTGTTCAGTTGTATTAGACTCTTTGCAGCCCCATGGACTATAGCCTGCCAAGCTACTCTGTCCATGGAATTTTCCAGGCACGCATACTGGAATGCGGTGCCATTTCCTACTCCAGAGGGTATTCCTGACCAAGGGATCAAACCTGTGTCTCTTGTGCCTCCTGCACTGGTAGGTGGATTCTTCACCACTAGCACTGCCTGGGAAGCCCAAAGCATTTAAGGGCAACATTTAACGATAATGAAACCATCAAGCTTTCATGTAGTGTCAAGATGGGTGATATGAAGCATTAGAGGAAACAAATATCAAAGTCATGGTCAAATGTCAAGATTAGGAACCAAGAGTAAATGAAGTAATCACATCTGGCTCCCCAAGAGGAAGGCAAGGCTCATACCACTTAAGTCAAGAGGACTGTATTACTGGGACAGAGGTTTCTTTCAAGAAGTAGGGACAGACTTGTGTTAAGGTTCATTTCAGTTCAGTTCAGTTCAGTTCAGTCGCTCAGTCGTGTCTGACTCTTTGCGACCCCATGAATCGCAGCACACCAGGCCTCCTGTTCACCACCATCTCTCGGAGTTCACTCAGACTCACGTCCATCAAGTCCGTGATGCCATCCAGCCATCTCATCCTCGGTCGTTCCCTTCTCCTCCTGCCCCCAGTTCCTCCCAGCATCAGAGTCTTCTCCAGTGAGTCAACTCTTCGCATGAGCTGGCCAAAGTACTGGAGTTTCAGCTTTAGCATCATTCCTTCTAAAGAAATCCCAGGGCTGATCTCCTTCAGAATGGACTGGTTGGATCTCCTTGCAGTCCAAGGGACTCTCAAGACTCTTCTCCAACACCACAGTTCAAAAGCATCAATTCTTTGGTGCTCAGCCTTCTTCACAGTCCAACTCTCACATCCATACATGACCACAGGAAAAATCATAGCCTTGACTACACGGACCTTAGTCGGCAAAGTAATGTCTCTGCTTTTGAATATACTATCTAGGTTGGTCATAACTTTTCTTCCAAGGAGTAAATATCTTCTAATTTCATGACTGCAGTCACCATCTGCAGTGATTTTGGAGCCCAAAAAAATAAAGTCTGACACTGTTTCCACTGTTTCTCCATTTATTTCCCATGGAGTGATGGGACCGGATGACTTGGATATTGACAGTCCTGAAGCTAACAGTCAATAATCAATTTCACAAATGGATTCAACAACTGAATAATATTACTACAGTTCAAGGAAACTAAAGAAATATCTAGTTCGTTATTGAACTACTCTTGACATTGTTCTTATTTTGCGTCTTCTTACTGATTAATTGTTGCTGCCTAGGTCCAGTTCTCACTCTCTGCTCCTATGCATTTTTTCACCCTTACCTAATTAAAAAACTAGAAATTTTCTGAAAATTCTTCTTATATGACAGAATCAGGTCATGAAGTGTGAAATCTGGTTCCTAGATTTACTAACTTTGGAACAATGAGCAGGTTATTTAACGGCTCTGAAGTCAATTAATCTTCATAAGCCCTATTTTTCTCATTTGTAAATGAGGATAAAAATAATAAGACATCACAGACATATTGTCAATCATAAATGAATTATTTCAAATAAAACTCTATCTGTTATGTGACAAAATGTTTGTATCACAAAAAGCAACTTTTGTAAATGTCCAAGATAAAAATTTTAATTCATACCTCAAGAAAATCAGGGCCAAATCTCCCTCTGAGAAAGAGCAAAAATTGTTAAATAAAATATAAAAATCATCTTCGCCAAAGATACTATATACGTTGTTGCTGTTAGTCACTCAGTTGTGTCTAACTCTTCACAGACTGTAGCCCACCAGGCTCCTCTGTCCACGGGGTCATCCGGGCAAGAATATTGCAGTGGCTTACTTCACTCTGTATAATCGGTTCCAGAAGTAAGCCAGAAAGAAAAACACCAATACAGTATACTAACACATATATATGGAATTTAGAAAGATGGTAATGAGGACCCTGTATGCAAGACAGCAAAAGAGACACAGATGTGTAGAGCGGACTTTTGGACTCTGAGGGAGAGGGAGAGGGAGAGGGTGGGATGATTTGGGAGAATAGCATTGAAATATGTATACTATCATGTAAGAAACGAATCGACAGTCTATGTTCGATGCAGGATGCAGGATGTTTGGGGCTGGTGTATGGGCATGATCCGGAAGGATGATGTGGGGTGGGAGGTGGGGGGGGGGGGTTCATGTTTGGAAGTTCATGTACACCCATGACGGATTCATGTCAATGTATGCCAAAACCAATACANGACTTGAGTAGAGCACATTTCCTTCGGATAAAGTCACAATCTGAATCCACTTAATTGTAAAAGGAAAAACAATCCAACAGTAAAATTGAGGTTGCAGTTTGAAGAAGAGTTGAAGGCATATCAGGGCAAGAGAAGAAAAACAAATATCTAAATGGAAGAGTCAACACGCAAAGTTATTGCTGTTTTTATTAAGGGAAAATTCTAAATGTATCTATTCAAAACATTATCAAGTGGCTGTCTCTTATACACATCTAGATGTGTATAAGAGACAGGTATACTAACAAATATGGAATTTAGAAAGACGGTAATGATGACCCTGTATGCGAGACAGCAAAAGAGACACAGATGTATAGAACGGACTTTTGGACTCTGTGGGAGAGGGAGAGGGTGGGATGATTTGGGAGAATAGCATTGAAATATGTATACTATCATGTAAGAAACGAATCGACAGTCTATGTTCGATGCAGGATGCAGGATGTTTGGGGCTGGTGTATGGGCATGATCCGGAAGGATGATGTGGGGTGGGAGGTGGGGGGGGGGGGTTCATGTTTGGAAGTTCATGTACACCCATGACGGATTCATGTCAATGTATGCCAAAACCAATACATTACTGTAAAGTAAAATAAAGTAAAAATAAAAATTAAAAAAAAAAAAAAGAATATTGCAGTGGGTTGCCATTTCCTTCTCCAAAATATCTTCCCAACCCAGGGATCAGACCTGGGTCTCCCACATTGCAGGCAGACTGTTTACCATCTGAGCCACCAAAGGAAGGTATTATGTATAGTAATAAGGAATTACCGTGTCAAAGTGTCAGGAATCATAGAGAGATAAATGAGTAGGAAAGTTGCATTTGCCCTGAGGACATTTGCAAATACCATCATGTCTGAATTTTCATTTTGGTGGTCAACCGAGGCAAAGGGACAGAAATCAAAGGATCTGCAGTGGGACTTCCCTGGTGGTCCAGTGGCTAAGACTCCATGCTCCTAATTCGGAAGGTGCAATTTGATCCCCGGTCAGGGAACTAGATCCCACATGCCACAACTCAGAATCAGCATGCCACAACCAAAGATACACATTCTGTAATGAAGATAGAAGATCTAGTGTGCAACAAGTAAGACTCAGCACAGCCTATATATATATAAAGGTTCTGCACTGGTGGAGAGATTCTAGTAGAACAACATCTTCAAATAATCTGAAATGCAAAAGTGCTACATCCTCAGATTAAAAGTGAACCTGAAGTTGATCAGCCTTCATACTGCTCTGTAGTCTATAGTTCACACTGTAAGAGTAGTCTAACATACCTTAGGCTTTGGCTTGGTTTAAGATTGCTTTGGAAAGGTGAAGCCCTCAGACATTTGGGAGTAGGTAAGAGACACAGGAGACACAGGTTTGATCCCTGGGTCAGGAAGTGCTCCTGGAGAAGGGAATGGCAACCCACTCTAGTATTCTTGCCCGGCGAATCCCATGGACAGTGGAGCCTGGCGGGTACAGTCCATAGAGCTGCAAAGAGTCAGAACCGACTGAAGCAACTTAGCATGCACGCATGCACCTCAATCTCTAGAGAAATGTATATTCATGCAGGTCTTCAATTACCTGGAACACACCCTTTCCAAAGAAGCACAGTTGGAAACCAGAGAGATAGAGGAAGCAACTGACCAAGGAACAGAACAGCATATCTTCTGATATTGAAATAATTTGACAAAGACTGAAAACAGCAGCATTTATTGACAAAACTTTCTCCTTGACCAAATTGTAGGCAGGATCCTCTACGTCTCAACCTTATCCCCAGTTTTAGCAATAATTCTCCCACTTTCTGTATCTGATCAAGTTCCTCATTCTCCATTTAATGCATAAGACCGACCTTTAGCAAGAATGCTGTTGGGTCACTTTAGCAAGAACCACCCCCTACGCTTCAGGCCTTCTCGGGAGTTTTCCATCCACGGGCCCCCTCACTCTGCCCCTTGCCTATAAATCCCCAACTATCTTTGTGAGTTCAGTGGTGAGACTGTTCTCTCTCTCCTGTCATCTGTACACCTGTCATGATAGTCTTGAATAAAGTCTTCCGTTCATTTTAACAAGTGTCAGAATATTAATATTTTATTTCCCTTTAACATAAAGAACTAACCAAAAAGCTTTAAAAAATCTGCAGAATCTAAGAAACTATGAAAAGTATCCCAGTGAAAAAACTCAGTCATCATAAGTCATCTGATATATGCTCTCTGTTTACCTATGTATGTGTGGTTCAAGAAACCAAATAAAAATTAATACAAAACTGAATTTCAGCATGATTACGTTATTTTAACCAAGTCAGCTGCAAGAGCTGCTATTGCTTCATTTAAAATCCCTATTAACCATTAACAACAGTAGTCAGAGAAGGAGAGAGGGAGCAACGGCACATAGCATTTGTGTGCCGTGGCTTGCTTCAATAGAAGGATTTCTCAAAGGATGTTTTTACTCACAATATACATATGTAGACTTTCTCTTTGTGA
Source organism: Oreotragus oreotragus (assembly GCA_006410675.1). NCBI lineage: Eukaryota > Metazoa > Chordata > Mammalia > Artiodactyla > Bovidae > Oreotragus > Oreotragus oreotragus. The sequence goes on from SJYX01020318.1 coordinate 117,183, forward strand.
TCATTGCCTTTATTTTCTTTTATTCAAGTAAAGGTTACTTTACTAAAATAAACTCTTACTCATCAACATATTTGAAGGACAACAGAGGACACAAGGAAAGCAGTGTCTATTGAGAAAACATGAATGAGAAAAACAGCCTATACGCACATTTTTTTTTTTTTTTACTGTATTTTACTTTACAATACTGTATTGGTTTTGCCATGCATCAACATGAATCCGCCACGGGTGAGTTCCCAATCCTGAACCCCCCTCCCACCTCTCTCCCCATACCATCTCTCTGGATCATCCCAGTGCACCAGCCCCAAGCATCCTGTATTCTGCATCGAACCTAGACTGGCGATTCGTTTCTTACATGATAGTATACATGTTTCAATGCCATTCTCCCAAATCATCCCACCCTCTCCCTCTCCCACAGAGTCCAAAAGTCTGTTCTATACATCTGTGTCTCTTTTGCTGTCTCACATACAGGGTTATCGTTACCATCTTTCTAAATTCCATATATATGTGTTAGTATCCTGTATTGGTGTTTTTCTTTCTGGCTTACTTCACTCTGCATAATCGGCTCCAGTTTCATCCACCTCATTAGAACTGATTCAAATGTATTCTTTAATAGTTTGCCTTTTTGTGTAGGTAACGATACAATGTACTAACAAAACTTTTGTCTTTTCCATATCCATTACAATATTTATAGGAATTTAGTTGGGATTGCATAGTAATAATAAGTAACATTTATGAAGTGCTTTTATGTGACTGGCTCGATAATGGGCTTTTTAAAAAACATGATCCCATTCAACTACTATAAGGTAAATGTCATTAAATCAATTAGAAGATGAGGAAGCTTACACACTTCTAGTCAGTAAAACAACAGATTAAAATCCAGGCCTGTCTGCTTGAATAGATATTCTTCCAGAGAAGATACACAGATGGCCAACAGGCACATGAAAAAAACGCTCAACATAGCTAATCATCAGAGAAATGAAAATCAAAATCAAAGTGAGATAAGACCTTATACCTGTAAATATGGTTATCATTAAAATGTCAACAAATAATAGATGTTGGTAAGGATTTGGAGAAAAGGGAACCCTCTTAACACTGTTTTGGGAATATTAATTGGTATAGCCACTGTGGAAAACAGAATGGAGGTTCCTCAAAAAAAATACAAATAGAACTATGACTGCACTTAAATTTTTTAAAATTAGAAAGAGAAAAATATTCTGTTTTGTCTTCAAAATACTTCCTCACTATCATTATTCTCTGATTTTATTTTTTAATTTGTTCTTTTCATTTATGAAGAAACTATAGATACCACATGTGGAGAGAGGTTAAAAAATATGCTGCAGGGATTTTCCTGGTGGTCCAGTGGTTAAGACTCCATGTGCCAATACAGGAGATGTGAGTTCAGTCCCTGGTCAGGAAACCAAGATCCTACATGATGCATGGTTCAAACCAAAAATGCTACAATGATAATTATCAGTATTTTTTAAGTAGTGAGTTATTTCCGTACATTACCCTAACTATTAAGACCAATAATAATTTATAACTGAATAGAATATTTGATGTTGATCAATTTATTTCAATTAGTCAGCCAGTTTGCATTCACTGGTTTAGATAAGTTTACAGATTTAGTTATATTTTTAATAGAGATTACTTCAGATATATTTCGTATTAGACAGATCAAGATATTGCCAACATTTATCTACTATTTTAAAGTTTGAAAAGTAATTATTTAAAAGTTTGAAAAATACTGATTTTAAAGTTTGAAAGGTTAAGTTTGCACTTGTTAATTAGAAGTCTGAGGAGAGACTGTGACTGCCATTTTTGCCCTTGTGTTCCCATTATTACTAACAATGTAAAGGAGTTTCCCATTTCAGATCAAGACTCAGAACAGAGACATATCTTTAAAGGCATTTGGAAAAGGTCATGAGAAATTGGAATAATGATGATCATTTCGCTCCTTTGCCTATTTATGAAAAGAAATGCAATGAGAATATTTCATAAATGTGAATTAATTGTGACAACTTGGAAAAAAACTTCTTCAAACAGACCTCATCTGAAAAAAAAAAGTTCACAAAATTAATTTAGAAGTTATAGGTTTGCATTTCTGATCAAATGAAGATATGAAATAGATTGTTAAATTATGTTCAGCTCCCTAGAACAGTCCTTAACTTACACATAATCCAAGGCTGTGAAATTTAAAGACGTGAGGCTCCCATTAACATATTAGGGTCAAGATGGAGTTGCATATTATGGTATCAAACCAGCTTCCAGTGATGGTTGGGACCATAAAGACTCCTATTTACTGATGACCAAGAGATCAGCCCTTGATAAGACCAAGCAGGGAAGTAGAAGGATGTTTCTGAAAAGCTGTTACACTGTCTGAAGGACTGTCAAAAAGTGCTAGAGTGGGACAAGTCCATTACCAAGTCCAAAACTGTCATCAAGCTGCCATGTTTATGGAATATACATGTCTGATGTCTGATAGGCAGTCAGAACTCAAGAAGATGCTAAATCCCACAAAGGGACAGGCAAATTTTCTAAAATTATTCTGAAAGTCAGTTGCTTCAAAGGTGAAAACAGACTCCTTTCCAAGAGGGATTGGCTCCTCACCTTAATCTTAAGGTGCATAAGAGCCCCTTGTGCCTAAGAGCTAAGACCTTGCTGACCTAGTCGCCTCTGCCCACTTGATATGAGTTCCTGAGGGGAGACTGGGCTGATGAGACAAGAGTAGCCATCATCCTGTTGGGAAAAGAAAAAAACCTGTGAGGTGGATGAAAGGTCTCTCTGCAGCTGTCCCTGCACCTGTCATGATTCCCTCCTCACACTTTGTAGTCTCAGGAGGAGCTTCAGCTTTCTGTTCTAGAAACCTCTCTTCAGCAGCACTGTACACACATGATCTTACAGTTAGAGCACTTCCAGAGATGAGGAAGCATTGTGGCATACTCTGTTGTTTTCGTTGTTTAGTTACTGTCATGTCTGACTCTTTTGTGACCCTCTGGAAAGTAGCCCACTCGGTTTCTGTTCTATGGGCTTTCCCAGGCAAGCATATTGGACTGGATTGTTGTTTCCTTCTTCCAGGGGATCTTCCTGACCCAGGAATCAAACCTGCGTATTGTGCATTAGCAGGCAAATTCTTTACCACTGAGCGACCAGGGAAGCCCTTTACACTCTGTACCTTTAGTTAATTTATTCACTCTCCCTCAACAGACGCTTAAGGATCACCTAAATCGTTAAAAGATGCTATGAGATACAAAGGCAAACTAGCATTTCATTGTTTAAAAAGTTTACATAATCACATGAATAAGAAGACATATCCCAAAGTAGTTAAATTGTCAGCTAAAGGTCATAAATATCTGTTATAGACTGATTTATGTTATTCCCAAATTCATATGTTGAAGCTCTGATGCCCAGTACTACATAATGTGACTGTGTTTGGAGACAGGGATTTTTAAGTGGTAAAACAAGATCGGTAGAGTAGACCCTAATCCAATATGACTGGTGTCCTTTCAGGAAGAAATTAAGACACAAGACACATGCAGAGGTAAGGCCATGTGAAGACAGCAGAAGGAAGCCATCGACAAGTCAAGGAGAAAGTTCCTCAGAAGAAAATAACCTTGCTGACCCCTTGCTCTTGGACTTCTAATCTTTGGAACTGTCAGAAAAAAGTAAATTTCTGCTGTTTCAACCAGGCTGTGGTATTTTGTTATGGAAACTCTAGCAAAATAACACAGATTCTCTGCACAAAACAAAAACAGACAAGGAAAAACCCAAAACAAAACAACAAATCACTGACAGAATTAGAAATTGAAAGAAAAGGTCAATTCACACATACCCACACACACATACACACACCCTCCTTAAGATTAAATAAGTCCTTAGAATCCGTTTCTCTGATTTTAAAATAGTGAGATCATTGGTTTACCTCTAAACCTTTGTCAGAAGAGTTATCAATTATACTCTTGGTCACATTTGTAAATTCTTCTATTACGCTCGAATATAATCTTTTGGTATCTGCAAACTGAATACCATTTAAATGGTCCAGGCGTTCCCCTCTTATCTTCTCTTGTGAGTTTCAATTCCGCCTGGCACCCTTTCTTTACATCTCCTTGTTAATAGTTGAGTGTGTGTGTTGTTTCTGTCATGTTGACAAAAGTACCTCTTCCCTAAACAGTTTCACCTCTTGTTCAGTTTATGTTCTTGTCTGCTCTTAGCAAATATTCTCTCTCTCTCTCTCTCTCTCTCTCTCTCTCTCTATATATATATATATATATATATATATACACACATATGTGATTTTCTTAAGCTTTTTTCATATGTCTCTATATAGTCAGGGTTTTAGTCTACCCTGGGCATTTTGCTGCAGACCTGCCCACTCCATTTGAGGCATTTCATTTATATTATCCATTTAGTAATCTTAATGATCTATGTAAACTCTCCCTCTTTTTTTTTAACCTATTCTTTTAAATGCTGATCTGAGAGAGCTCTGTACGTAATTAAATTGTTCTCTTCTCTTTTTCTCTTTTACAGAATTACCAAAAGTTTTTCAGAATTCCTTTCTAGAAGACTCTATCACTCTTTGTATCATATTTTATTTAAAATTTCTTACATGATAAAAAATGAACATGGGTTCCCTGTTGTCTTTCAGTAATACAGAGATTTAGAGAACAAAAAGATCGTTTCCTTTATGATCATACCAATTTTAACTCCATTCCCAGAGGTAGTTGTTCATATTTTGATGTTTCAATTTCCTTCCAAACATTTGTTGGAGGAGATGATGGTGAGGACATGATAGCTGGTTGGCCTTGTGAGCTGGACCCAGGCAATGGGAGGCTCCTCACTCCCTCTGCTCTCCTTGGGATACACATTCTCACCACTGTTTTTCCATAGAGGGAACCATTTTCAAGGATGCAGACTGGAGAAAGCCATGTGCCCTTGAGACCTTCTGGATGGTGTATGTGACAGAACCCAGATAAGGCCTCTATATAAATTTTCAAGATACTGGTGGGGATTGTGGAGATCTACTCATCTTGTGCTACCAAAGACAAAGCTCCTAATTAAGGAGGCTTGTCTTGTTTATTAAACCTGGGGACTACCACTCTGGAGTGGCTGCTCCAGGCCCCTCATGTATGGGCCTCAGTTTCAGATTTTACCTGGTTTTGAACAAACAGAATTTTAATGTCTAAACCCAAGAACTTTCTAAGGCTTTGCAGTCTCTTCTTCAATCATCAGTTTATAAACCAAAGCATCATCATAATCAAAGATATTAGAGTGCATGCATGATGTCTTTGTGCTGTAGTGTATGGTGATTGGCTGTGGTTCTATAAATAGCCAGTTGGTGTTGCCATGGAATCCTTGTGATACAGCCCAAAGGTATAGGCCTTAAGGCCGGGTTGCATTAACATTCCAGTATTGCTGCTGGAAGGGCTTAAGCTGTCTAAGATGATCTGTAATCTATATATTTTTATATTTAAAGCTCTTTATAATCCATTGAACTGTGGTGTTGGAGAACACTCTCGAGAGTCCCTTGGACTGCAAAGAGATCCAACCATTCCATTCTGAAGGAGATCAACCCCGGGATTTCTTTGGAAGGAATGATGCTAAAGCTGAAACTCCAGTACTTTGGCCACCTCATGCAAAGAGTTGACTCATTGGGAAAGACTCTGATGCTGGGAGGGATTGGGGGCAGGAGGAGAAGGGGACGACCGAGGATGAGATGGCTGGATGACATCACGGACTCAATGGACGTGAGTCTGAGTGAACTCTGGGAGATGGTGATG
>SJYX01020318.1:124905-162070 GCA_006410675.1 Oreotragus oreotragus
CATATTCAAGTCTTACTATCAAACTGCAGTGTGGATTTAAAATATCTAAGTGTTGGAAACAGCCTTACACCAAAACATGGCAAATCTTGACTCTGGATAAATGATACATCTGTGGGTATCTTTTTTTGGCCTTTCTAAAATCTAACATATCCATTGTGGAATTGTCTTTATGTCAGTACCTCTCGTTCCCTCTCACACTATTTGAAATAGCTGTTTAATAGCTATTGGTATTACATAGCTTGTGTATCAGTTGTGGTCCTAATAAGAAACATGCATGGACAGGACTAAAGGAATCAGCGAGGGATGGGAGCAAATGAGCTTTGGTCCTAGAACCCAGTGAGAGCTGTGGGCCTGGGGCACTTGCCCACAGTTACCCAGTGGAAGGTCTGGCCGTTTAGGTAGAGGGTTGTAGTCACTACAAAGCACAGTACAGCAAGAAAGTATTGAAGGAGAAATATCAGAAATATCCTCTTGCTCTCACATTTTGTTGGTGCCTCTTTGGGTTGATCCAAACCAATGGAAAACCAGAGCATAAGGGAAGCCAGAGTCAGCTCCCCAGGAATCAGAGAAGGACAGAGCATGGATATAGAGGAGCAGTTACAAAATAAAGACCATTTCATGTATATGACTAATTCTAAAAATATTCATTGAGGACCTGCTATGTATATACAGGGATTTCCTGGTGGCTCAGACAGTAAAGAAGCTACCTGCAATGTGAGAGGCCTGGGTTCAATCCCTGGGTGGAAAGATCTCATGGAGGAGGGCATGGCAACCCACTCCAATATTTTTGCCTGGAAAACGCCCATGGTCAGAGGAGCCTGGCGGGCTACAGTCACAGGATCACAAAGACTCGGACATGACTGAGTGAATAAACACAAATAAGTACATACAAAATGTATGTACCAGGTACTGTTCCAGACATTGTTCTAAGTACTTTCATATACTTCTTCAGTAAATAAATTAATAGCATAAACTTAATGACAAAAATTATAGGTGACTCATTTTTCCTTTCTATTTTCTCTTACAACAATGCCAAACAAAATACATTTTCTTGAACACACACATAAGTGATCTTATGGAAAAGATACCTAGATATGAAACTGCTGAGTCAAAGAGAAGGAATTTTTTTAACTTAAAGTGAAAGTGAAAGTTGCTGAGTCGTGTCCAACTCTTTCTGATGCCATGGCATTCTCCAGGCCAGAATACTGGAGTGGGTAAGGTTAAGTCAAATAATTCTCCAGAAAACTGCACCAATTCACACACTCACCAATGAGAATGCAAGTCACTCCAGATCCCTTGCAAAATCTCACTATTCTAGCATGTTCACCCAATCATCCACACAGGAAATGGGATATTGTTGTGGTTTTGAAATGTTTTCCCCTGAATACCTATGTGATTCAGCATATCCTTTTATATTTATTACCAATTATTAGTAATTTCTATTGATACTTTGTATTATATTATTTGTGCCATTTTCTATCAGATTGCTCACCTATTTTAAAAAATGGACATTTTTAAAATACATTAAATTTAGTAAACTTTTGTAGTTTTATTTGTTCGTTTTACAAATATTTTCTTCTAATCTGGTGCTTGTCTTTCACTTTAAAAACCTGGCATTTTACGGGACATGTTGTTATTCATTGAGCTGTATTTATCAATCTTCCTTTTGGAACTTTGGGTTTGTAGCATATTAGATCTTTTGCTATCCCAGAGGGGAAAAATATTTTCTTTTTTTCCTCCAACAACCCCTTGAACTTCTAAATGTAAGTATTTAATTTATATGGTATTTCTTTTTGTATATGGTAAGTAGTAGAATTATAACATTAGATTTCCCATTGTTTAGTTGCTAAGTTGTGTCTGACTCTTTGTGACCCCATGGACTGTAGCCCACCAGGCTCCTCTGTCCATGAGATTTCTCAGGCAAGACTATTGGAGTGGGTTGCCATTTCCTTCTCCAGGAGTTTTTCCCACATGGGTATCCAACTGTAACACACTATTTATTGAATAGCAAGCTTTTCCTCCCAAGTATTTGAAATACCATTTCTGTTGTAAACTAAAAATAATCTCTCAATTACTAATTACATTTGCAGTCCTGGGATAAATATATTTGGTTATATTAGTCTTCCAACAAGTAAGAACTTAATTTGCTGATTTTAAATTTTATTTATGTCCTTATGTGACATTTACTAAGTTTTTATGACAATCTTGTATTTTAGATTGATGTTATAGTAGCCTTTTGATGAATAAGAAAGCTTTAATCTTTTTCTTTACTATGAAACAACTTAAATAACAGGAGTTATTAGACAACTTTTAAGTTTTTTATAGGATAATTTGATTGAACCCAGAAACTTAATAGATGTCATTTAAAGTACTTATGCTTTAAATACTTTCATTAAATTTTTTTTGTTTTTTATTTATTATTTTACTTGTTTTTAGTCGTCTTTTGGTTACTCATATTTTCCTTAAAAAGTATTACTTCATCAATATTTTCATGTATATTGATATATATATGCACATAGTATATTCTTCTTTTTTTCACTTCTTCAGTATCTATAATTATATCCTGTTTCTTTTTCATAATGTGGATTATTACAGAATTCTTATTTCCCTGTTAATTAGACTGGCTAGAGTTTTTAATACTCTATTTATTAATATATATATTATGAATATAACTTTTGGTTTTTTAAATCACATGTACTTTAAAATATTTCTGCTTTATAAATCCCAAATTTATCTTTGTTTATTCTTTCTCTCTCTATAACTACTTGCCATTGTTTTCTAACATCTCAAACTAAAGGTTTAGTCTATTTATTATTTCATTTTCTATTAAATGCATTTAAGGCTGTAACTATTTCTCTGAGAACTAGTCAGGTGGGAGGAAGTACAAGAGAATAAATTGTTATCCAAAACTTTCCATCATCACTTATATCAAAAGATGTGAAAATGGGCATTTGGATTGAAACCCATGAGAATTAGAAATTACATCTCAAGGTGAGGTGGCAAATGCCTCTGACAATGCAGAACTGTCAAAGGGAATACATCTAGGGTATAGAGTCAAGAGCTGAATTTGGAGGAAATTATTAAAGAGTGTGTCGCTAGCTTAAACTCTGCTCTGAGTCACAATCACTCTCTGTCCCACAAGAAAAAAGGAGGAATGTACTATCCCTGGTCCCCGTTCACTTCACTAGAAAGGGGACTACAGGTGGACACTCTTAGTCTGTGTATTTTGTAGTTAGATGCACATAGTAGTATACAGGAATTTGAGTCAAGACCAAGAAGATTAAATAAAGCACAACATCCTGGCTGTGGATACCTCCATGGGAGCACAGTAGTGGCCTGAAATCTGAAAGGAAACTGCTCTTCCAAAATCTTGGGAAAGGACTTACAATGTCCATGGTTCAGACCATCCTAGAAAGCAGCACGGCCTCTCTCCCAATTTCCTGTCCACCACGCCATAATTATAGTCGTCAACTATCCAAAATGGGAGAGGGAGTAGAAGAAATAGGGGAAGAAAGTGAGAAGAAGCCAACTAAACTCCTTTCCTTAGATTTGTTGCCTGCAGTAGGACCTTCAGGTGATATCTTAAGCCAAAATCAGAGTTTTTGTATATATGATACAATGTATAAAATAAATGACAAATGAGAACCTACTCTGTAACTCAGGGAACTCCACTCAGTGCCCTGTGGTGACCTAAATGGGAAGGAAATCCCAAAAGAGGGGATATATGATTCTCTTTGCTATTCACCTGAAACTAAGTTCAGTTCAGTTCAGTCGCTCAGTCATGTCTGACTCTTTGTGATCCCGTGAATTGCAGCACGCCAGGCCTCCCTATCCATCACCATCTCCTGGAGTTCACTCAGACTCACGTCCATCGAGTCCATGATGCCATCCAGCCATCTCATCCTCGGTCGTCCCCTTCTCCTCCTGCCTCCAATCCCTCCCAGCATCAGAGTCTTTTCCAATGAGTCAACTCTTCGCATGAGGTGGCCAAAGTACTGGAGTTTCAGCTTTAGCATCATTCCTTCCAAAGAAATCCCAGGGTTGATCTCCTTCAGAATGGACTGGTTGGATCTCCTTGCAGTCCAAGGGACTCTAAGACAACACTATAAATCAACTATACTTCAATAAATTTTAATTTAAGAAAAAGATTAGAGTTTCTGATGATTACATAGGACTGGACATTTTAATCACTGAAATGATACTCTGTTTGACAAATTAAGGAGAAGGAAATGGCAACCCACTCTAGTACTCTTGCCTGGAAAATCCCATGGAGAGGAGCGTGGTAGGCTACAGTCCATGGGGTAGCAAGGAGTTGGACACGACTGAGTGACTCCACTTTACTTTACTTTGACGAACTAAACAGGAAGTATTCTTTTAGGGTAAATCATAAGGCTGCACAGCTGGCCAGAGCTCAGTAAAAGGGGAAAATAAGTCACTGAACTAAAGCAATAGGACAATGAGAGGCATAACAGAGTTTCTGTATGACTACATTCCACCAGTCATGTTTGCTTACATTATGGTTACACTTGATCTGATGGTTCTGAGAGGAAGTGTTAACGTCTCCCACTTTGATTATGTCCTTACCTACTAGTGCTTATAATTCTTTGGATTTGCATTGTGTATTTTAAACTGATGAGGCTGGAAGAATAAAATCTTCTGATTCTTAAAAGTTCTTAGAAAAATGGATCTTGTGTCATGACAAAATAGCCTCTCCAGTATTTTTGCCTGGAGAATTTCATGAACAGAGGAGCCCAGCAAACTGTAGTTCATGGGGTCACAAAGAGTCAGACATGACTAAGTGACTAATACTTTCAGTTCATCCAAATAAATAATCTTCACATTATATTCTGTCTTTTTGTTGCATTAATGTCATCACGCTAGTTTTTAAAGTAAGATTTTACTTGGTGCTTTTTTCTTCCATCCTTCATTTTTACACTTTGTGTCATTTTGTTTTGGATGTGTTTCTTGAAAATAGCATTTAGTTAATGTTGTTTGATTTATCTATTTGTTTTTATTCTGGGCTTTACTGTTTAATTTTTGTACCCAATCCAATGATATCTGCCCTATAGGAAAATTTAATTCTTCATGTTTATTTAAATTACTTTTGATTTACTTTTGATTTATTTTATTATTTTTATTTATCTCAGTATCATGAGGCTTAAACATAGTAAATCATTTTAGGTTAATAATTTATCCTGAGAGTTTGTTACCTAGATTGTTTTCTTAAACTTCTGATCAGGATTCTCTGTTCCAAGTGATGGATAAGCAGTTCAAAAATATATACACATGTGTTTATGTTTATGTACAAGATAAAGCAAGGAAAACAGAATGATAATGAAAGGGAAGGTGACCTCAGTGTTGATAGGGCACTAGGGTTTAGACAGTGTCAGGTAATCTCCCCACGCTTCTGTTAGCAGCGGAAGCTTCCTCTCTTTGTTGGCTCCATTCCCTCAGGTTTCCTCTCCTACTTGAATAGTGACACCTATAAGCTCCTAGTCTGATAGCTCAGAATCTCAGGTGAATAGAAATAACATTGTTCCTTCTCACTGGTATGCCACTTTAAATTATCACTCATTATTAGCACACCATCTTATGAACCATCCCTACCCACTTCTCTACCCCCAAATTTGCCTTTAAAAAGGTAGAATAAACCTCTTCCCAAGATTGGTAAATGAAATTTAAAGTTTAACTCCTACAGTAATTAACAATGTATTCTATGGCTTGAAGCTATCCACCTGACTGTCTTCATTCACATTTTTAAAAAGAGAACTGCTTGGGCAAATCACTTCAACTTTAGGGGCATCAATTTTTTTCGTGTGAAAAATGAAGTGCCTGAAGCGGATGATCCCTGAAGGTTTTGCATCTTCAGGCCTCCATGATTCTGTGACTTTATAATATCTGCCTTGCAGGATTCTTCAAGAAGTGATGTCTGTGAAATAATTTAATACTCAATGATGAAAGGTTTTATGCTACTGCCTAAAACTATTCTTATTAAATGGAGCATACCAGGGAAATCCTTTCCACCTCTTCCTCAGTAAGACAAAATGCAAGAACAATCCTGACTGACTTGTGTTTTGATCTTGTGGCTACTGTTAGGCCAATTGTAGTTGCTTGGGATTTGGATATCATGACTAGAAAGAGTGATTCTCTCAATAAAAGGACAAGAGAAGGAATTACTGTGCAAAGATAGGTATCTCATCTCCATTAAGCTTCACTCAGTTGGGGGTCAATCTAATTTTTTTCTAGTAGTTTAGACATTTTATAAAATATATTTATTATTCAGTGACATATTACTATCTTATTTGTATTTAACTCATCTAAGATATTTTTCAACATCCATATCCAAATTTTAAACACAACAGAAATTTTAGCATGCTTTCATAGCCTCTCAACATGTTGATATCATCTGAAGATTGAAAATTCCAGATTGTTTTTTATTTTATAAGCTATATTCCAATAATTATTTGTTTTAACTATGCTCTTTCTGGCCCACTATCCTCAATAATAATAATTTTGTCTGCATTTACCTTGCCATTGAAAATCATCAACCCAGCATGTGGTGCTGAACTGCATTAAAATGGCCACTAACAGAAATTACATAAGACGTGTTTCCAATGAGGTTGTTAATAGAAAATCTACTTGTGTAAACCCTTGTCTGCATATGCATGCAAACAGTCTTTGGTATATTCAGTCAATGAAAAACTATATCCTGAGGTCTGAATCAGATTGCCTATTTCAAAATCTCTGCTCACAACACAGTCCAGAAGTAAAAGTCCAAGCTATTGCTTTTTCTGGCTAACATTTCTTTTTGTGGCTCAATAATATTACATTAAACATATTGATGTTTCTATTATATTGATATATTTCTATTATATTGAACTTCTATTATATTGATATTGATATTTCTCTTCACGTCACATTTATTTATCTGTTGATGGACACTTGACTTGATATTTACCCCATCTTTTATCTGCTGTGAGTAATGCTCCAATGAACATTCTTTTGTACAAATATCTTTTGAGTTCTTATTCTCAATTCTTTTGGATATTGACCTAGAAGTAGAATCAGTGAATCATATGATACAGTCAATATTTAGCTTCTTGAATAATGGACATTTTATAGGACCAAATATTCTGAATTCGGAATATAAGATGACTTAGAAAAATCAGGGAGGAAGCATTCAAGGATTAGATGAGGATTTAACCAGATGGTTCCTGAAAAGTTTTAACAAGCTGAAGATCTATTATGTTTAACCATTTATTCATTTCATCTATCAATATGATAAAAAAATACTACTCTGTTAAAAAAAATACACTTGGTTTAAGAAACACCATAATAGTCCCTTAATGTGGAGAGTACAAGCAGTAGCAATTTGATGAGATGCATCAGATACCACCGGGATGTAAAAAAGGTGCTCTGCATCTAGAGAAATAAATCCATGGAGCAAAAGAACTAAAAAGATGCTCTTGAAAATCCTGAATAATCCAGTGATATTGACCAATAAAATAAAATGATTACAATAATGTTTAGTAGAAGAAAAGTTCTAAAGGAGACAGATATTCCCTTCTATTAGAATTGGGTTAGAAACACACCCAGAAGATGCAGTGATGTACTGAATTTAAGTGGTGAGCCAGCATGCATCAGCCATAATAAGACTTGGGGTAGAGCGTGCAAATATAGGACAAGACTTACAAGGGAAGAGTGTGGAAAGCATTCCAGGTGCAATTCTGGAGGAGATGTCACTGAAGCTTCCACTCTGTCAGAATCTTAGAGCACCTTGGAAACCATTCTGAATATGGGATGGATGCATAGGGGCATGTTGGTAGAGATTCAAGTGCAGAATAAAAATTCAGTGAGATGATCCTTGAGACAATTTATAAACTGGAAATTTATGGTGCTATGCCATTCTACTTACCTATAACTTTGTTTCATCTATCAGTACAATGTATCAAGATGAAGAACAAAAAACATAGTGTGACATACCAACTATTGACTGATGCTAAAGTTGAAGCTCCAATACTTTGGCCACCTGATGTGAAAAACTGACTTATTGAGAAAGACCCTGATGCTGGGAAAGATTGAAGGTAGGAAGAGAAGGGGATGACAGAGGATAAGATGGTTGGATGGCATCACCAACTCAATGGACATGAGTTTGAGCCAGCTCTGGGAGTTGGTGATGGATGAGGAAGCCTGGTGTGCTGCAGTCCATGGGGTCACAAAGAGTCAGACATGATTGAACTGAACTGATCAGCCAACTTTACCTAAGGAAAACAGGATCTGGGCCTTTTCTGCAATTTCAAACAATTTCCCAAATTAACCCCTAACTATAAGTCATTATTGGAGTCAGAGGTGAAAACATCTGTTTTTTTTAGCACTTAACAACCTCTGGATTTAACACAAATCACAGATTGAAAATGTCATTAAATGTAACATCAGTGAACAGTAGAACCCCAATTAGAGAAATTAGCTTGTGTTATATAGGTATTATTCTTGTGTATATATTGGTATTCACTACATATAAAATATATCTTTCTGAAGAGTGAACTCTTTTGTATTCATATTCTTCTATGATTGTTAAAGCATCTTTTAAAATCGATATCTGTAAAACTGTGCTATCCTAGGTCTTTGGAAGTACAAAGAATCTTGAAGACTGCTGATCTGAATTTTACTGTAAAGGATAGTGAAGCTCAGACAAGCCAAGAGATCTGCATGAGACGTGCAAGGAGATAGTGACAGAAGTGACTCAGAAACTCTATGCCCTAAACCTCATGTCATAATTATGTTTCCTTTGTTGGAAATACCTCAGTGCATTGCTGGAATTATAATGTAGAATACATGGCTGAGAGTAAATGGCTTGCTGTTATCCTATGGAGTTGGAGGGCATGGAGCAGAAAAGAAGCAACCAGAATTGGGTCACCTTGATGAAGCAGAGTGCAAATAGTCATGATGCTCAATTCTGAGAGAGTAGAAAGTCCAGAGGTGTCCAGAGGCCCGCTTCTATTGAAGGCCCTTACCACGTGTTCATCACATTAATTACTGGAAACAGGTTCTCCTTTAAGGATCAGAACTGTGCAGAATGGCGACCACTTTCCAGAGATGCTGCCACTTGGAAAGCCCTCTCCAAGCCTGCATTAGAAATCTGGATCAGGTCTGCATCAACCATGCCAACCTCATTACTGCCAGGAAGGAAGCAGCTTCTCAAATAAAAAGAAGATAAACAAGCTTCTTTGTCACACCAATTCCAGACAAAAATAGCTGAAACATATTTAATATGAAGCAAATTGCTGTAGAGGTACAGAGCTTGTTTTCATTTTAAGGAACCTGTATCTAGGTACTTAAGCCTTTGAAAAAAACATAAGATACAACATGTTCTTTATTGAGCATCTTAAAGGTTTTCAGTTTTTCAGTATAGCACTTAATTTTACTTCCAATCTTCAGATATACCTTAGAGTTGAGAGCAATTTTTATTCCATTATTTCAATCTTCTTTTCCCCATAGCCACTCAGATTGAATGAAGACAGTTCTAGAGTTTCCCCAAACCCCAAAAAATTTGTGTTGAAAAGATCACTCTTCTTGTGGAGTAGATAGTATCAAACCTAGCTGTAATTTGGTCAAGGGAAATGTCAGTTTCATAATCATAGAATTCCCCCTATCCTTTTAGGTTACCACTCATTTCACTTTTTTCCCCTGAAGCTAAAGTAACTCCTATGCTTGCTTTTTTGTACCTTGCATTCAGAATTGCCGTTCTTCTTGCAGAATTGCTGCAGAGTAATTGCAAGGGCTCCGTCGCTCAGGAATTCAAGTCAATCAGTCTCTCTTGGCGACCCTCTGGACTGTAGCCCGCCAGGCTCCTCTATCTGTGTGATTTCCCAGGCAAGAATACTGAAGCCAGTTGCCATTTCCTACCCAGGGGATCTTCTCAACCCAGAGACTGAACCGTGGTCTCCTGCATCTCCTATACTGGCAGGAATTGCAATGGCCTTAATGATACTTGAAAATGTCCTCTGTGTTGCTTGCTCCTGGACTTTTCCTAATTTCTAGAATGTCAGTTTGGGTGATTGTGGCTGGCAGCTTTAAAAGGATACAGTCCATGCTTACGAGGCTGTAAGACCTGGCTGTTCTAGTGTGACAGATTTTGTCCAGGAGCTTAGTTACCAACGAAGGACTTAAATGACTAGCATAACTTCTTCTCTGCTTGCAACTGCCTTATCCTTCTGAAGTTGATGTTAAAAGACACCTGCGCCTTCTCCCTGCTGAAGCACTTGGCCAGACTCACTGTTTTTCATGTATATTTAGGAAGCTGAACTGTTACTATTTGCAAATGGCCTGAATTTCTATACTGATGATCTCTTTGATTTTTCCTTCCCCCAGCAAACCTAGCCTATACTACATGCATGTACAACAGCTTCCTGCTAAATGCTGTTCTTATCACTCCTGGCTATATTATAAACCTTTAGAATATATGGGCTCTGCCCTACTTAACCTTATACACCCTAAGTTGCTTGACACAGAGTGTTCAGTGAAAGCTTGAATTCAACAATCCAGACACCCAGTTTGGGCCTTATAGGAGCAGCTTGGTTGCCACCCTGGGATATTTCTTCCTCTGTTACTGTCCTTTTTATTAGTGGTTCATTAATTATAAAAACATGAAAATTATATTTGGAGTTGGCTAGATGTGAGTTACATTCCACATCTATCATTTACTCATGGTATGATTTAAACTTCCTGAGTCTCATAATGATGCCTCTTTTAAAAGGTTTTTATAAAGACATAAAACTGTTAATCATTATATTTGTCACATATTATATGAATTTCTCTTCCCTAACAAGAAAATACAGCCATTTCAACCTTTATCATAATTGTATTAAAGAAAGCCTTTGTAGCCAAATCTCAGTCAAACACAGTGGCAAAACTATAGAGCTAACAATACCTTGAAAGTGAAAGTCGCTCAGTCATGTCCAACTTTTTGCAGCCCCATGAACTATGCAGTCCATGGAATTCTCCAGGCCAGAATACTGGAGTGGGTAGACTTTCCCTTTTCCAGGGGATCTTCCCAACCCAATGATCAAACCCAGGTCTCCCACATTGCAGGTGGATTCCTTACCAGCTGAACCACAAGGGAAGCCCAAGAATATTGGAGTGGATGCATGCATGCATGCTAAGTCGCTTCAGTTGTGTCCAACTCTTTGTGAACCCATGAACTGTAGCCCACCAGGCTCCTCTGTCCATGGGATTCTCCAGGCAAGAATATTGGAGTGGGTAGCCTATCCCTTCTCCAGAGGATCTTCCTGGCCCAGGAACTGAACTGGGTATCCTGCATTGCAGGCAGATTCTTTACTAACTGAGCTATCAGGGAAATGATACCTTCAGTTCAGTTCAGGTCAGTTCAGTCGCTCAGTCGTGTCCGACTCTGTGACCCCATGAATCGCAGCACGCCAGGCCTCCCTGTCCATCACCATCTCCCGGAGTTCACTCAGACTCACGTCCATCGAGCCCATGATGCCATCCAGCCATCTCATCCTCGGTCGTCCCCTTCTCCTCCTGCCCCCAATCCCTCCCAGCATCAGAGTCTTTTCCAATGAGTCAACTCTTCGCATGAGGTGGCCAAAGTACTGGAGATTCAGCTTTAGCATCATTCTTTCCAAAGAAATCCCAGGGTTGACCTCCTTAAGAATGGACTGGTTGGATCTCCTTGCAGTCCAAGGGACTCTCAAGAGTCTTCTCCAACACCACAGTTCAAAAGCATCGATTCTTCGGTGCTCAGCTTTCTTCATAGTCCAACTTTCACATCCATACATGACCACAGGAAAAACCATAGCCTTGACTAGGTGGACCTTAGTCGGCAAAGTAATGTCTCTGCTTTTGAATATACTATCCAGGTTGGTCATAACTTTTCTAGAAATTATGAAATTTAGTGCTTTTCAAACTTATTAAGCTATGGGATTTCTGTTTAAGCAAAATCTTTGTGACTCAAAACTAAACTTTAACTCTCTAGGATGTCCTGTTTAAAGCAAAGATATAGTTGAGCCCCATCTCTTTTATCTCCCCTTTTTTTCTCCCATGAAGTGTGCTTCAACTAAGGAATTCTTCAAATTTCTAGGATGCCCCATATGCATTTTTGAAATCCAGTGGATAATCTAGCTCTCTAATATTAGAGGTTAAAAAAGCTAAGAGCAGGGTGAACAACAAGGTCTTATTGTATGGCACAGGGAACAGTATTCAATATCTTGGGACAGACCGTAATGGAAAAGAATATATATACAAATATTTGTGTGTGTGTATATATATATATATATAACTGAATCATTTTGCCATATAACAAAAATTAACACATTGTAAATTAACTACACTTCAATAAAATTTAATAAAATAGAAACATTAGTGAATAACATTTTCTAACATTTAAAAATGGAGAAGGCAATGGCACCCCACTCCAGTACTCTTGCCTGGAGAATCCCATGGACGGAGGAGCCTGGTGGGCTACAGTCCATGAGGTCGCAAAGAGTCAGACACAACTAACTGCTGAGTCAGAGATATCATATTATACATTAATATCAGACCTGAGGTAGGAACCATGTTTCTTAGTTTTCAATGTGGTCCTTTCTCCATTCATTAGAGGGTGGCACATGCACTTAGCGTGAAAAGGATAATTGGGTTCATGTTGGTCTTTCAGTCCAAGCAAGTCCAGGCAACGACAGAAACAAAAGTAATTATCTGATTTGTTTTGAATTTTGTTGTGTATCAAACTATATATTTTGGAATCACTTTCATCTAACTACTGCAAAAACCCTATGATTTGAGTATTGGTATTATCCCCATTTGACAGTGAAAATATTAAGTATTAGAGAGGCCAAATAACTTGCTTAAAGTTACTTAGCAAGAAGCTCTTGTGGTTTATGCTAAATTCAGATCTTCCCAACATGAAAAGCTGTATTGAAAGAGCACTGTACTCTTGATACCAAGGGCTTCCCAGGTGGTGTTTGTGATAAAGAACCTGCCTACCAATGCAGGAGACTAATAAGAGACGTGAATTCAACCCCTGTGTCTGGAAGATCAAACTGGAGGGCATGGCAACCCATTCCAGTATTCTTGCCTGGAGAATCCCATGGACAGAGGAGCCTGGCAGGCTATAGTCCATAGGGTTGCAAAGAGTCAAACACGACTGAAGCAACTTGGCATGCAGCATGCACTGGATACCAAGTTCTCTATGGCATACATTTGAAAAGAATCTATTAATTATTTCGCTCTACATTAATAAGCCATTCTTGATTAAAAGTCATTAATAACCATTACTTTTTAAACTGTGCTTGCATTTCACAGGCATATTTAAATTTTGCAAGTTATTATTTCCCAAGAGGAAACTAAATTTAGTCAATATTTTTCTAAGAAAACAGTCTTTGATCTACGGTAGCACACTAATGTTAAACCTTTAAATTAAATAACAAAGAAGCATTATTACAACTTAACTAGTTGCTATAAATTAATCTAGATTTGCATTGTAAGAATTGTCTTAACAGGAAAGAAAATTATGGGCATTTGTGGTTGCAATCTCATATTAATTTTCATTTATGTAACTCTTAAATTATCCATTGTAAAAGTCAAATATTTGATCATGAATTATTTTTGAACTGATTATTTTAGTGTATTCACAAATTTTAATTTTGTAATGCAATATATATTCATGTTAGTTTTACATTGATTATATATTTTCATATTTTGAAACTCTAGTGATTCCCTCATGTTTAAATTAATATAATTGACATATAAAAAATATACATAAGTAAACTGTACAATTTGATTTTTTGACACATATATATTTCTATTAGTACAAAACTATGAATCAAGATAGTAAATATATCTGTAATACCCAAAGGTTTCTTTATGCCTTTTTATAATCTACCCTTCCTTGCCCAATCCCCAAGCAACCACTGGTTTGTTTTCTGTTCCTATAGTTAGTTTTTTCTAGTATTTTATATAAATGGAATCATACATAATGGGTTCTTTTTTTGTGGGGGGTATAGCGGAGTGGAGATTTGATTTCTTTCACTCAATTTAAATATTTTTGACTCATCTATACTGATATAAATATTAATAATACCTCCTAAAGCTACTAGTTGCTCTAACCTGCTATGATTTCAAGGAAGAGATACCACATGTATCTTAAAATATTACCATTTAAAATATCATCATTTACTAACATTTAGCATATTACCCTAAATCTTTCTCATTTTCCTAGGCCATCAATCACAAATCTTCCATTGTTTGTCTTCTGAGATAAATATTTCTAGATTTAGTTGTGTCTCTTGAAAAAGAAGACTTTGAAAAGCTAGCCCTAAGAATTTAGAAAGGTAAAGTTATTACTTTGGTCAAATCCATATGTCTTCCAATGTTCTGTCAATGCTGTTCTTAGCTGATTATATTACACAGCATTAAGTGAGGACTTTGTGGTTTTCCTTGTCTTATAATCAGTCTCATATTTCTTCATTTTCTCTGTAATGTAGCCCTATTTCCACTTTTTTTTTTCTTTTTATTCATCAACCCAACAGTAAGTTCCAAAATGCTCCAAGTATCTTCCCTCAAGTGGAATCTTCTCATTGTCACTGGTCGTGATTCATATGTTCATTTTCTTGTGTTATTTTTTCACAAATTAGTCCTTTGGCTCCAACATAATATGTGTCATTTATCCCCCTAGGACTTTCTTCCATTGATGTCTTTTAGGGAAGCAAAGAACATGATGCTCTGGTAAAATATATTCATTTTTATCTGAGTGCCCTCTCCCTGTCGACCTCATTTTTTTGCCAATTAGTTTTTCTAGACTCACTTTGAATTCTTTCCCCCAGTCTTCACAAATCCACCCATTTTGAAGTCACATTTTCCATATGCTC
Organism: Oreotragus oreotragus; assembly: GCA_006410675.1. NCBI lineage: Eukaryota > Metazoa > Chordata > Mammalia > Artiodactyla > Bovidae > Oreotragus > Oreotragus oreotragus. Next base: position 139,791 of record SJYX01020318.1, read on the forward strand.
CCATACCAGTTTATTTGCCCCAGTCTTATGCATTTAGTACCAATAACTTTGTGGCAGGCTTAAGTATGTATAAGATATCTTTCTGCTGCATGGGAAGTCTCAAATGGCAGGTTTGAATCCCTGAAAATAGCTGCACCTAAGGATGCTGCTGCTGCTGCTGCTGCTAAGTCACTTGAGTCGTGTCCGACTCTGTGCGACCCCATAGACGGCAGCCCACCAGGCTCCCCAGTCCCTGGGATTCTCCAGGCAAGAACACTGGAGTGGGTTGCCATTTCCTTCTCCAATGCATGAAAGTGAAAAGTGAAAGTGAAGTTGCTCAGTTGTGTCCAACTCTTCGCGACCCCATGGGCTGCAGCCTACCAGGCTCCTCCATCCATGGAATTTTCCAGGCAAGAGTACTGGAGTGGGGTGCCATTGCCTTCTCCAGCACCTAAGGATAGATATTACTATTTCAGTGGCTTTGTGCCTATCTACCTTGTCTGAACAGAAGCACAAAGTTCCTGTGATGACCTCATCAACAACCTTACAGACCAGTAGGTCTCTTCAGGGCCAATTTCTTTCTTCTCCTTCCAAACTCCTTCTTCCTTTAAAGTGATGGATGATTAATACATGGAGGTGGGAAAAGGGAGTGACAGAATGGTGAGAAGTGATTAAATCTATCTAGGATTAAAGATGGGAGGAGAGGTTGTCAGGTATAATAAAGAAGGATTCATTTCTAGCAATTTCTTTCATCCCACATCTTAAAATTAAGTGAGTAGAAATAACATTGCTTCTTCTGCTCACTGATATGCTACTTTAAATTATCACTCATTACTGACACACAATTCAATTAACCCATGTCTGCCCATTTCTTTACCCCCTAAACTTGCCTTTTAAGAGGCAGAGCAAACTTTCTCCCAAGACTAGTAAATGAAATTTAAAGCTAAATTGTTTGATAATTAAAAATTCATTCTATGGCTTGGAGTTATTCACCTGTCTCGCATTTACTTTCTTAAAAAGAGAACTACTTAGGCAAGTCACTTTCCTTTGAGGATTTCAATCTTTTTCATGTGATAAATGAAGTAACTTGAAGTGGATGATCTCTAAAGTTCTTTTTATCTTCAAGTCTCCATGAGTCTGTGACTCTGTAATATCCGCCTTGCAGGAATTCTGCAAGAATTAATGTTTGTGAAATAATTTAAGGCTCAAGGATGAAAGGTTTTATGCTAGTGCCCCAAACTATTTTTATTAAATGAAGCATGCCAAGGAAGTCTGTTGTATCTGGGGAGAGCTTCCTTCAGAGTCCCCAGCACTGCCTATGCCCAACACAGACTCAGAAAGGGACAAAAAAAGAACAAGGATTCCTCTAATAGATCCAGAAATTATGATGAGTAGAGAGCACAAATATTCCTAAAATTCAAACATGGAAGTGATAACACGTTCATTCAAACATTAAGCTTACAGAAAACGGTCCATGAAAAGATCACGCCTTGATGGCCTGCTAACACTCATTCACATGCCAGGGAAAAAGAATTGATGTCTGTGTGCCTGCTCGCATGGTGTATCTCCAAAAACTTCCACTTTATGCTGAACTTTTCTTTGCCTGATTCCTTCCACAAAACCTGTTTGATAACCCTGTTTTTTGTTTTTTGTTTTTTGTTTTTGTTAGTATTTGTGGTGGTATATATATATTTTTTATTTTTTTATTTTTTTATATATATATTTTTTGTATTTATTTATTTTTTTACACGAACTCCCAAACATGAATCCCCCTCCCACCTCCCACCCCACATCATCCCTCCAGATCATCCCCATATACCAGCCCCAAGCATCCTGCATCCTGCATTGAACATAGACTGGCAATTCATTTCTTACATGATAGTATACATATTTCAATGCTATTCTCCCAAATCATCATCCCACCCTCTCCCTCTCCCTCTCCTTCTCCCTCAGAGTCCATATGTCCGCTCTACACATCTGTATCTCTTTTGCTGTCTTGCATACAGGGTCCTCATTACCATGTTTCTAAATTCCATATATATGTGTTAGTATACTGTATTGGTGTTTTTCTTTCTGGCTTACTTCACTCTGTATAATTGGTTCCAGTTTCATCCATCTTATTAGAACTGATTCAAATGTATTCTTTTTAATGGCTGAGTAATACTCCATTGTGTATATATACCACAGCTTTCTTATCCATTCATCCGCTGATGGACATCTAGGTTGTTTCCATGTCCTGGCTATTATAAACAGTGCTGCAATGAACATTGGGGTACATGTGTCTCTTTCTATTCTGGTTTCCTCGGTGTGTATGCCCAGCAGTGGGATTGCTGGGTCATAAGGCAGTTCTATTTGCAATTTCTTAAGGAATCTCCACACTGTTCTCCATAGTGGCTGTACTAGTTTGCATTCCCACCAACAGTGTAAAAGGGTTCCCTTTTCTCCACACCCTCTCCAGCATTTATTGCTTGCAGACTTTTGGATCGCAGCCATTCTGACTGGTGTGAAGTGGTATCTCATTGTGGTCTTGATTTGCATTTCTCTGATAATGAGTGACGTTGAGCATCTTTTCATGTGTTTGTTAGCCATCCGTATGTCTTCTTTGGAGAAATGTCTATTTAGTTCTTTGGCCCATTTTTTGATTGGGTCGTTTATTTTTCTGGAATTGAGCTGTATAAGTTGCTTGTATATTTTTGAGATTAGTTGTTTGTCAGTTGCTTCATTTGCTATTATTTTCTCCCATTCAGAGGGTTGTCTTTTCACCTTGCTTATAGTTTCCTTTGTTGTGCAGAAGCTTTTAATTTTAATTAGATCCCAAGAAGAATGGAACTGGAGGAATCAACTTACCTGACTTCAGGCTCTACTACAAAGCCACAGTCATCAAGACAGTATGGTACTGGCACAAAGACAGAAATATAGATCAATGGAACAAAATAGAAAGCCCAGAGATAAACCCACACACATATGGATACCTTATCTTTGACAAAGGAGGCAAGAATATACAATGGAGTAAAGACAATCTCTTTAACAAGTGGTGCTGGGAAAACTGGTCAACCACTTGTAAAAGAATGAAAGTAGATCACTTTCTAACACCACACACAAAAATAAACTCAAAATGGATTAAAGATCTAAACGTAAGACCAGAAACTATAAAACTCCTAGAGCAGAACATAGGCAAAACACTCTCCGACATAAATCACAGCAGGATCCTCAAAGATCCGCCTCCCAGAATACTGGAAATAAAAGCAAATATAAACAAATGGGATCTGATAACCCTGTTTTGATTATCTAAAGTAACTCAAGTGATTACTGAATCACTAAGTTGGAATTCAAGACAGCATAAAATCATTAATTCAAATTTCCCCATATTTCTCTTGCCGATAAACTGAGCTTCAGAATAGTCAATGAACTATCAAAAATCATAATTCATGTATATTTATACCAGGACTAAATAGCATGCTGTGACTCATAACCAATGCTTATTTCACCACACCTTAATATCTTAAAAATTCATTCTGGTCTCAATACTGACCAGTTGAGAGCGTAACAGATCACTTAACTGCATGTTGACAAAAGCTTTCAATGAGTTAACACAAATGGTTGAATGAAGAAAATAATCTACCCCTTGGCAAGGGCAGTGGAGAGAAAATGTACACCAATCTAAAAGTGCTGGTACAAACTCCACCTCACCATTTAGGAATAATAAAGGAACCATGGTCAATAGACTTAGCCCATTGATGGATTACTATTTAAGTTACTTTCTAGGTTTCATTTTCCAACAATATGAAATGGCAAGGTTAGAATTAAAACTATCAAAAACAGAGATTCATTTTTGTTCATAATAGTGAAACATCAGCAGTATTAGGACAGAGGGTAGAAATATATTGAAGCCAGTTGTCCAGTGAGATCTTATTTACATCTTCATTTAGTATGTGTACTAATAACATGGGGATCTAATAAAATATAATTACAATGAGCTGAATCTAGACAAAGATTCTGCACGCAGGTGATGCTGATGCTTCTAACCTGAAGATCTCATGTTGAATAGCAGAGATCTACAACAGTGCTCCTAAAACTTGATCATGCATCAGAATCGCCTGGAGGGCTTGATTGAAAACAGATTTCAGGGAACCATGGTCCATAGACTTAGCCCATTGGTGGATTACTATTTTAATTACTCTCTAGGTTTCATTTTCCATAAATATCCAATGACAGGGTTAAAATTAAAACCAGCAAAAACAGAAAATCAATGTTGTCCCTAGTAGATGAACATCAGCAGTGCATACATTCTGATTCAGTAGGTCTGTGGTAAAGACATACACATCTAACAAGCTCCAGGTAATGCTTGGCTGACTGCATGTGGTCCATATTTTGAGCAGCACTTCTCAATAATCTGTGTGTGTGCTAAGTCACTTCAGTCGTGTCTAACTCTTTGAGACCCCCTGGACTGTAGCCTGCAGGCTCCTCTGTCCCTGGGGATTCTCCAGGCAGCAATATTGAGTAGGTTGTCAACCCCTCCTCCAGGGGATCTTCCCAACCTAGGGATCGAACCATGTCTCTTACCATCTCCTCCCTGGCACTCCCTTTTGAAACTCCCTCCCATTTCTCTCCCCATCCCACTGATCAGGTTGATACAGAGCCCCTGTTTGAGTTTTCCGAGCCATACAGCAAATTCCCATTGCCTATCTATTATGTATGCTTCCATGTCACTCTTTCCATACATCTCATCTCTCCCTTGTTCATAAGTCTATTCTCTATGTCTGTTTCTCCACTGTAAGTAAATTCTTCATACCACTTTTTTAGATTCTGTACATATGCATTAGAATATGATATTTATCTTTCTCTTTCTGACTCACTTCACTCTGTAAATAGGTTCTAGGTTCATCCAGCTCATTAAACTGACCCAAGTGTGTTCCTTTTTATGGCTGAGTAATATTCCACTGTGTATATGTACTACAACTCCTTTATCCATTCATCTATCGGTGGTCATCTAGGTTGCTTCCATGTTCTAGCTATTGTAAACAGTGTGCTCCAACATTGGGATACATGTGTCTTCTTCAATTTTGGTTTCCTCAGGGTATGCTTAGGAGTGGGGTTGCTGGGCCATATGGTGGTTTTATTCCTAGTTTTTTAAGGAATCTCCATACTGTCTCCCATAGTGGCTGTATCAATTTACATTCCCACCAACAGTGCAAGAGCATTCCCTTTACTCCACACTCTCTCCAGCATTTATTGCTTGTAGACTTTTTGATGATGGCCATTCTGCCTGGTGTGAGGTGATATCTCATTGTAGTTTTGATTTGCATGTCTCTGATTATGAGTGATGTAGAGCATATTTTCATGTGTTTGTTAGCCATCTATATGTCTTCTTTGGAGAAAAGTCTGTTTAGGTCTTTCTCCCACTTTTTGATTGGGTTGTTTGTTCTTCTGGTATTGAGTTGTATGAGCTGCTTGTATGTTTTGGAAATTAATCCTTTGTCAGTTGTTTCACTTGCTTTTATTTTCTCCCATTCGGAGGACTGTCTTTTCATCTTGCTTGCAGTTTGCTTTTCTGTGCAAAAGCTTTGAAGTTTAATCAGGTCCCACTTGTTTACTTTTGTTTTTATTTTTGTTGCTCTAGGAGGTGGATCATAGAGGATCTTGCTTTGATTTATGTCATCAAGTGTTCTGCCTATGTTTTTCTCTAACAGTTTTATAGATTCTGGTCTTACATTTAGGTCTTTAATCCATTTTAAGTTTATCTTTGTGTATGGTGTTAGGAAGTATTCTAATTTCATTCTTTTACATGTAGCTGTCCAGTTTTCCTAGCACCATTTATTGAAGAGGCTGCCTTTGCCCCATAGTATATTCTTGCCTCCTTTGTCAAAAAGAAGGTACCCATAAGTGCATGGGTTTATCTCTGGGCTTTCTGTCTTGTTCTATTGGTCTATATTTTGGTTTTGTGCCAGTACCACACTGTCTTGATGACTGTAGCTTTGCAGTATAATCTGAAATCAGAAAGGTTGATTTCTCCAGCTCCATTTTACTTTCTCAAGACTGCTTTGACTCTTTAGGGACTTTTGTGTTTCCATATAAATTGTGAAATTTTTTTTGTTCTAGTTCTGTGAAAAATGCCTTTGGTAATTTGATAGGGATTGTATTAAATCTGTAGATTGCATTAAGTAGTATAGTCATTTTCACAATGTTGATTCTTCCTGCTGAGGAACATGGAATATCTCTCCATCTGTTTATGTTGTCTTTGATTTCTCTCATTAGTGTCTTATAATTTTCTGTGTATAGTTCTTTTGTCTCCTTAGGTAAGTTTATTCCTAGATATTTAATTCTTTTTGTTGCAATGGTGAATGGTATTGATTCTCTAATTTCTCTTTCTGATTTTTCATTGTTAGGATATAGACATACAAGTGATTTCTGTGTATTGATTTTGTATCCTGCAACTTTGCTAATTTCACTGATTAGCTCTAATAATTTTCTGACACTGTCTTTAGGGTTTCCTATGTACAGTATCATGTCATCTGCAAACAATGAGAGCTTTACTTCTCCTTTTCTGATCTGGATTCATTTTATTTCTTTTTCTTCTCTGATTGCTGTAGCTAGGATTTCCAAAACTATGTTGAATAATAGTGGTGAAAGTGGACACCCTTGTCTTGTCCTTGATCTTAGGGGGAATGCTTTCAGTTTTTCACCAGTGAGAATAATGTTTACTGTAGGCTTATCATATATGGCCTGTACTATGTTGAGGTAGGTTCCTTCTATGCCCATTTTTAAAAGAGTTTTAATCATAAATGGGTGCTGAATTTTGTCAAAGGCTTTTTCTGCATCTACTGAGATGATCATATGGTTTTTATTTTTATTTCAATTTGTTAATATGGTGTATCATGCATTGATTTGCATATATTGAAGAATCCCTGTATCCCTAGAATAAACCCAAATGGTGTATGACCTTTTTAATGTGTTGTTGAATTCTGTTTGCTAAAATTTTGTTGAGGATTTTTGCATCTATGTTCATTAGTGATATTGGCCAGTAGTTTTCTATTTTTGTGTTGTCTTTGTCTGGTTTTTGTATTAGGGTNGCTGAATGATATATATATATACTCTACATAAAAGAGCTGATTGAGGAAATTTAAATTTAAGAAAAAAAAACTTCCAAAATTTTACACAAGAGTACAGTCTGTCTCTTATACACATCTTGGCCAGTAGTTTTCTATTTTTGTGTTGTCTTTGTCTGGTTTTTGTATTAGGGTGATGAAGGAGATCAGCCCTGGGATTTCTTTGGAAGGAATGATGCTAAAGCTGAAACTCCATACTTTGGCCACCTCATGCGAAGAGTTGACTCATTGGAAAAGACTCTGATGCTGAGAGGGATTGGGGGTGGGAGGAGAAGGGGACGACAGAGGACGAGATGGCTGGATGGCATCACTGACTCGATGGACATGAGTCTGAGTGAACTCCGAGAGTTGGTGATGGACAGGGAGGCCTGGTGCGCTGTGATTCATGGGGTCGCAAAGAGTCAGACATGACTGAGCCACTGAACTGAACTGAACTGAACTGATGGTGACCTCAGAGAATGAATTTGGAAGTGTTCCTTCCTCTGAAATTTTTTGAAAGAGTTTTAGAAGGATAGGCATTAGCTCTTCTCTAAATGTTTGATAGAATTCTCCTATGAAGCCATCTGGTCCCGGGCTTTTGTTTTTTGGGAGATTCTTGATCACAGCTTCAATTTCAGTGCTTGTAATTGTGTTGTTCATAATTTCTATTTCTTCCTTGTTCAGTTTTGGAAGATTGAACTTTCCTAAGAATCTGTCCATCTCTTCCAGGTTATCTATTTTTTTGCCATATAGTTGTTCATCATAATCTCTTATAATCCTTTGTATTTCTGTCTTGTCTGTTGTAACCTCTCCTTTTTCATTTCTAATTTTGTTTATTTGATTCCCCACTCTTTTTTTCTTGATGAGTCTGGCTAAAGGTTTGTCAATTTTGTTTATCTTCTCAAAGAACCAGCTTTTAGTTTTATTAATCTTTACTATTGTTCTTTCATTTCTTTTTCATTATTTCTGCTCAGATCTTTATGGTTTCTTTCCTTCTACTAATTTTGGGGGTTTTTGTCCTTCTTTTTCCAGTTGTTTTCATTGTAAAGTTAGGTAGCTTATTCTATGCTTTCCTTGTTTCTTGAGGTAGGATTGTATTGCTACAAACTTCCCCCTTAGAGCTGCTTTTGCTGCATCCCATAGGTTTTGAGTTGTCATGTTTTCATTGTCATTTGTTTCTAGAATTTTTTTAATTTCCCTTTTGATTTCTTCAGCAACCTGATGGTTATTTAGAAATGTGTTGTTTCGTCTCCATGTATTTGTGTTTCTTACACTTTTTTCCTTGTAATTGCTATCTAGTCTCATAATATTGTGGTCAGAGAAGATGTTTGACATGATTTCAATTTTCTTAAATTTACTGAGGTTTGGTTCATGACCCAAGATGTAGTCTACCCTGGAGAATGTCCTGTGTACACTTGAGAAGAAAGTGCATTCTTCTGCATTTGGATGGAAAGTCCTGAGGATATCAATGAGATCCATCTCATCTAATATATCATTTAAGACTTGTGTTTCCTTATTAATTTTCTGTTTTGATGATCTGTCCATTGGTGTGAGTGGGGTGTTAAAGTCTCTTACTATTATTGTGTTACTGTCAATTTCTCAGTCTGTTAGTGTTTGTCTTATGTATTGAGGCTCTTCTATGTTGGGTGCATAGATATTTACAATTGTTATGTCTTCCTCTTGGATTGATCCCTTGATCATTATGTAGTGTCCTTCCTTATCTCTTGTAATCTTCTTTATTTTAAGATTTATTTTTGTCTAATATGAGGATTGCTACTCCAGCTTTCTTTTGCTTCCCATTTGCAAGGAGTATATTTTTCCATCCTCTCACTTTAGGTCTATATGTGTCTTGAGGTCTGAAGTGGGTTTCTTGTAAACTGCATATATATGGGTCTTGTTTTTTGTATCTATTCAGCCAGTTTGTCTTTTGGTTGGAACATTCAATCTATTTACATTTAAAGTCATTGTTGATACATATGTTCCTGTTGCCATTTCCTTAATTGTTTGGGGTTGATTTTGTAGATCTTTTTTCTTCTCTTGTATTTCTTGACTATGTAAATCCATTTAACATTTGTTGTAAAGCTGGTTTGGTGGTCCTGAATTCTCTTAACTTTTGCTGGTCTGAAAAGCTTTGTATTTCTCCATCAATTCTGAATGGATCCTTGCCAGGTGCAGTAATCTTGATTGTAGACTTTTCCCTTTCTTTACTTTAAATGTATCCTGCCATTCCCTTTTGGCCTTCAGAATTTCTGCTGAAAGATCAGCTGTTAAACATATGGTGTTTCCCTTGTATGTTACTTCTTGCTTCTCCCTCACTGCTTTTAATATTCTATGTGTTTAGTTTTTGTTAGTTTGGTTAGTATGTTTCTTGGCATGTTTCTCCTTGGGTTTATCCGTGTGGGACTCTTTGTGGCTCTTGGATTTGATTGACTATTTCATTTTCCATGTTGGGGAAATTTTTCACTATAATCGCTTCAAAATTATCTCATATCCTTTTGTTTTTTTTTCTCTTCTGCTTCTGAAACCTCTATAATTCAAATGTTGGTGCCTTTGATATGGTCCCAGAGGTCTCTGAGATTGTTCTCTTTCATTCTTTTTGCTTTATTCTGCTTTTCAGAAGTTATTTCCACCATTTTATCTTCCAGTTCACTGATTCGTTCTTCTGCTTCAGATATTCTGCTATTGATTCCTTCTAGAGTATTTTTAATTTCAATAATTGTGTTGTTTGTCTCTGCATGTTTATTCTTTAACTCTTCTAGGTCTTTGTTAATTGATTATTGCATTTTCTCCATTTTGTTTTCAAGGTTTTTGATCATCTTTACTATCATTATACTGAATTATTTTTCAGGTAGTTTGCCTATTTCCTCTTCATTTATTTGGACTTCTGTGTTTCTAGTTTGGGCCTTCATTTGTGCAGTATTTCTCTGCCTTTTAATTACTTTTTTTTTTAAGTTATTGTGTTTGAGGTCTCCTTTTCCTAGGCTTCAAGGAAAGTTGAATTCTTTCCTTGAAGATGGTTGAATTCTTTCTTCCTTTTGGTTTCTGCCCTCCTAAGGTTCATCTGGTGGTTTGTGTGAACTTCATATAGGGTGAGATCTGTGCTGAGTTTTTGCTTATTTGTTTGTTTGCTTTTCCTCTGATGGGGAAGGCTGAGTGAGGTGGTAATCCTGTCTGCTGATGATTGGGTTTGTGTTTTTGCTTTGTTTGTTGTTTGGATGAGGTGTCCTGCACAGGGTGCTACTTGTGTTTGAGTAATGCTGGGTCTTCCATTCAAGTGGTTTCCTTTGTGTGAGTTCTTACTATTTGATACTCCCTAGGGTTAGTTCTCTGGCAATCTAGGGTCTTGGAGTCAGTGCTCCCACTCCAAAGGCTCAAGGCTTGATCTCTGATCAGGAATGAAGATTCCACAAGTGGTTTGTTATGGCATTAGGTGAGATTAAAATGAATATCCAAACACAAGAAACCAAAGATGAACCCCAGACAAATGGTAGTTACAAAATCAGGCAAATAATAAAACAATGGAATATACACATACATATACACCCATAATCAAAGTGAAAACAGTCCAATAAAAATAAAGTACAATAGATTGATCCAGCAAACAAAGGAAATCAAACATTATATTTACCAGTTAAGAGCAAAACTAACTTAAGCACAAACTGGAAAACAAAGCTAAAGCAAGGTGCTAAGTGGAGGAATAAAGCTATGAAAACAAAACCAACAAATATGTTGAAAAGAGAGGAAAGAAAGAATAGCCATGTAAAATAAAATAGAGGTAGATGAAGAAGGTTTATATACATTAAAGATTAACTGCAAGGGGAAAAGAACAGTAGGAGAGGCAAACAAAAAAACAAATGTAGAAAAAATATAATAGGTTTAAAGAATTAAGAATTAGTATTATAAAAAAAGAGAAAAAATGAAATGAAAGAAAAAAGGGGGAGGGGGAGAAAAACTCCACAGAACTGCAAAAGCCCAATGTAGAGGCAGAGGTTTGTAACAACAATAGAAAGTGTGACTGAATATACACACACATATATATACACCCATAAGCAAAATCAAAACAGTCCAACAAAAATAAAGGACAATAGATTGACCCAGCAAACAAAGGAAACCAAGAATTATATCTACCAGAACAAAACTAATTAAAGCACAAACTGGAAAACAAAACTAAAGTAAGGTGCCAACTGGGAAATAAAATAATGTAAAAAAAAAAAAAAAAACTAACAAATATGTTGAAAGGAAATCAGACAAAGAGAAAAAAGAAAGAGTAGATATGCAGAGTTAGATAGAGGTAGATAAAGAGATTTATATATGTTAAAGATTAACTGCAAGGGGAAAAGAACAGTGGGAAAGCAAACAAAGGAACAAATGTAGAAAAAACAATAATAGTTTTAAAAATTAAAATTAAAAAAAAGAGAAAAGAAACAAAATTAAAAAGAGGAAAACTCCAGAGAACTGCAAAAGCCCAGTAGAGGCAGAGGTTTATGACAACAATAAAAATTGTGACCAAAGGAAAAAAAAAAAAAGCTCAAAAGCTTAATTGGATTTCTTATTGCCAGTGAAATTGACAACTACAACAGAAGGGGGAAAAAAAAAAGAAAAAAAATCCAAAAGAATCTACAGAACAAGTCAAAAAATAAGAATAACAAATGTTTTTCTTGAGTCACTGCTGTCAGAGTCCTTTCCCTTGTTGGAAGTCACATTCCAAATTACCTCCCTAGGATGGCCTCCAACACTGCTGATCTCTGCACCTGCTCTGGGAGCAGCTCAGATTCTAATCTGGTCCTACTTCTGTGTGTTGTTGCCTCCAATGTCCACAGCTATCAGAACCAGTGCATTTCCTTTTGGGGGAGCTCTCAATGGCCTTTTACATATTCTATAGACACAGAGTCTGCATAGTTGATCATGTGGATTTAATCTGTAGCTTGTACAGCTGGTGGGAAGGTTTGGGGTCTTCTTCCTTAGCCACATTGGTCCTGGGTTTCAATTGTGGCTTCACTTCCATCTCTGGGTCCTTCACTGGGGTTTAGCTTCTGAGGCTGCCCTGGAGGGCTTGGGTTTGCCCTGTGAAGGCCAGGTGTAGAGATGATAGAGCTGCTTGAGTTGCAGGGCTTCTGGCAGCACCAGGTACTCAGGGAAGTTGACAACTAGGGCAGCAGAAAATATAATTCTCTAGAAGGATATGGCAACCAGTATTGGCCAATATGCTCCAGTATTCTTGGGCAGGCAGATTACTTACCACTAGAGCCAACTGGGAAACCCCCTATAGGCACCATGTCTTATATAATTTCATTATTATTACTACCATCACCAGATGTTGAGCAATGAAAAGGAAGTTGTGCTCTTGTTTTTGGTAAAGGAGAGTAAAGTTACAAACATTTTTAAAAGTTTAAAGTGAGTAGAGGTCTTCCCCAAGATGGCAGCATAGGAAGACCTTGTGCTCACCTTCTCCCAAGGGCACACCAAAATGATAACTACTTACAGAGCAACAGAAGCTCCAGTACTTTGGCCACCTGATGCAAGAAATGACTCATTGGAAAAGACCCTGATGCTGGGAAAGATTGAAGGCAGGAGGAGAAAGGGACAACAGAGGATCAGATGCTTGGCTGGCATCACTGACTCAATGGACATGAGTTTGAGTAAACTCCAGGAGTTGGTGATGGACAGGGAGGCCTGGCGTGCTGCAGTCCATGGGGTCACAAAGAGTAGGACATGACTGAGCAACTGAACTGAACTGAACAGAGCAACTGTTTATAAGAACAACTTGAAGACTAGCAGAAAAGATTTCCACAACTAAAGATATAAAGAAGCACCCTCAACAAAATGGGTTGGAGGAATGGAGACCTGGTATAGTCAGAACCCCAAGCTCAGATCAGTGATAGTTAAATGAAAGAGATTTCAAACCACAGAAATTCTTCCCAAGGAAAAAGAGGTTCAGGCCCTGAATCAGTCTTCCCAGTTTAGGGGGTCCTACATCAAGAGGATGAGTCCTTAGAATATCTGGCTTTGAAAACCAGTGGGGCTTAGGTTTAGGAAAGCTGCAGGGCTACAGGAAACAGAATATGTTCTCAAAAACCACGTAGAAAAATGCCTTTGCTCCAAGTCCAAGAGCAGAGGAAGTAGTTTGAAAGGAGCCTGGGTCAGACCCACTTGCTGATCTTGGAGAGCTTCCCAGGGAGGCAGGACGCAACTGAGACTCCTCCTGAGGACTAAGATGCTGGTGGTAGCCATTTGGGGGAGCTCTTTCTACCTCAGTGACACTGTCACTGGCAAACATCCCACTGTTGGTGGGATGTAAATTGGTGCAGCACTGCAGAGAAGAGATGGAGCTTCCTCAACAAATTAAGAATAGAACTAACATGATCCAGCAATTTCACTTCTGGGTATTTACCCAAAGAAAACAAAAGTACTAATTCAAAAGATACATATACCCTAATGTTTATAGCAGCATTATTTATAATAGCCAAGATGCAGAAGCAACCCCACTGTTCACTGATAGATGCATGGATAAAGATGTTGTATCTATATTCAACGGAATACTACTCATCCATAAAAAGAATAAAATCTTGTCATTTGCTGCAACACAGATGATCTAAAGGATATCATATTAAATGAAACAATTTAGATGAAAGACAAGTGCTGTATGATCTCACATATATGTGGAATGTAAAAACCAAACCAAGCAAAAAAAACAAGATAAAAACAGACTTATAGATTCAGAGATCTAACAGGTGTTTACCAGAGGGGAGTGTGGTGAGGGTTTAGATGAAATAGGTAAAGTAGATTAACAGGTAGAAACTTCCAATTACAAAATAAATAAGCCACAGGAATATAATATACAGCATAAGGAATATAGTCAAAAATATTTTAATTATTTTGTGTGGGGACAGATGGCCACTAGACTAAAGGTGTAGGCAAACGTTGAATCACTATGTAGCTCACCTGAAACTAATGTAATATTGCAGGTCATCTGTATTTCAACAATAAAAAAGGCTAACTAAAATGTGCTAAAATATAAAGATTTTGTGTTTCCATATTTTCCTTCACCTCAATTATCCTTTGCTGTTGTTGTTCAGTTGCTAAGTCATGTCCACCTCTTTGCCACCCCCACGGAGTGTGGCCTGCCAGACTCCTCTGTCCATGGGATTTCCCAGGTAAGAATACTGGAGTAGGTTGCCATTTCCTTCTCCAGGGGATCTTCCTGAGCCAGGGATAGAACCCCAGGTCTCTTGCATTGAGAGATGGATTCGTAACCACTGAGCCACTAGGGAAGCCCTTAGTTATCCTAAACGATGGTGATTTTGCCCATATATACCTTGATGCTAGATACCATAAAACCAAGAGATGGTAAACTTTCAGAATACACGCTCTATCAGAAATTGCTTGTAGTATAATTTTTAAGGAAGTTTTAATAGAAAAAAGTGCTTTGCTAGACTTTTTTTATATAGTAATTGTGCAGTGAAATTTTTGGTGTGAATTGAAAGCTGTGAAAAATTAAAGTACTAGGGAGCATGCTCTTTTAATGCTCTGAGTACTATTGAACTTTACTTCTTTCAAGAATGAAGCAAAGTCAAGACTGAAGTGCAATTGTTGATGAATATTACACATGACTTGTTTTATTATTTGAACATTTATGGCTACTAAGGTAGCTACCAATGCTCATTCTGTATTTTGACGTATTGTCTGCAGTATTGAGTGGCCAGTGCTATATGCATGGCTAGATGGCAAAGGATAGGGATCTGCAGCCGTTAGCAGCCTGATCTTCTCATGGAATAATTATTTTTTTTCTCCTGAGATTTGTTTGCAGCCTACTGTGGAAAAACAATATATGTTTTCAAATCAGGCTGTTTCAGTTCAAATCCTAGCACTGATAATCATTAGCAGGATGACCTCTATGAGCCTGCTGCAAAATGGCAGTGAAAATATCTGCTCGGCAGGGCTGCCGTGAGGATTAGAGACAATGTAAGCTAAGCAGCCTGTAAAGTGCCCAGGTGATAGCCACAGTTTTCTAAGGAGAAGCAATGTTTTCATAAGCTTCCCTGGGAATGACTTTCTCTCCAGTCAAATACCCAATGATCATGTAAAACAACTCTTGTTAATTTATCAATATTGACACAAAAGATAGCAGGTAAGTAGTTAAGTAGTGACGATTTATAAAAAATTGTGTGCATTTCTGAATGTGTATTTATTTAACATTGTTCATAATTAGGTCTGGAACTGTAGCTAACATTAAAAGACCTATTTTAACTTTAGAAAGACATTAATTTTCTTATAACAACAATGTAGGTTCTAAGTATTTATTAACTAAATCAAAGTTTAATATACCAAGAATTATTGAAATGGATTGAACTCTATAAAACAGCTCTGACAAGCTATAGTAAAATGGTGATGAAACATTAATTGATACATCAAATTGACTCTTCAACCAAAACAAACTTCTATACAAGGTGGTAGATGGACAGTATTAAAGAAAAAGAACAAATAGAAATGAAAAGAGAGGTAAAGTAATCATGTAGTGGTGCAGGATGTGAACAGTAAGAAAAATAATCAACACGGGAGGCATAGGATGGGACACACGTAAGATAAAATTCCAATTTATAACACTGGGAATAAAAAGTTGTAATGCAGTTGATAAATGTATTGAGTACTACCCAATGAAAAGATTTTTCTCAACCTGCTGAATGATATATATATATACTCTACATAAAAGAGCTGATTGAGGAAATTTAAATTTAAGAAAAAAAAACTTCCAAAATTTTACACAAGAGTACAGTTCAGCAATGGGGGTTATGACAATGAGTGACAAAATTAAACCAGTAACCTAAATATTCATTCTCAAAAGATTTATCATCTCATATGAGTATGATTACTGGTGGTCTTTAAAATGACTGTAGGGTTGACTACATTTTAAAATGTGTTAATATTTTACTATCAGTCAGAATCTGTTAAAACAGTAAGTTCTACATAGGTATAGCTAGTTGTGATTGTTGGTTTTATGGAGACAGACTAATAGGCTTTATATACCCAATTCACCGCTGATTTAGTGACCATAACTTTCCATAGAGTCCACTGTTATGTAAGGTGAGGTGAGGTGAGGTGAAGTCGCTCAGTTGTGTCCGACTCTTTGCGACCCCATGGACTGTAACTTACTAGGTTTCTCTGTCCACGGGATCTCCAGGCAAGAATACTGGAGTGGATTGCCATTTCCTTCTCCAGGGGATCTTCCCGACCCAGGGATTGAACCCAGGTCTCCCGCATTGGAGGCAGACGCTTTAACCTCTAAGCCACCAGGGAGCCACTGTTATGTAAAGTATTAAATAAATAATATTTAGAGCATCCTTAAAACCCTGTCTATCCTAGAGGTTATGTACATTGTAAATTGTTCTGCTGTCATTATCATGTAATTACTGTCAATCTTCTAGGAATTTTCACCTTATCTAGCCCCATTACTATTGACCTCACCCTGTTATGGCGTCAGCATCCCTTTGTTTTCAACATGGGCAAGCTTGCATCAGAGTGATGGTTACCCGTGTTTCTTTAACTTAGAAATTTGGGCAAAGCCTGCATGCTGAGAAACATCCCTTGTGTGTGTGTGTGTGTTAGTCACTCAGTCGCACCAGACTCTGCAACCCCATGGTTCTTCTGTCCATGAGATTTTCCAGGCAAGGATACTGGAGTGGTTTGCCATTTCCTTCTCCAGGGGATCTTCCCAACCCAGGGATCGAACCCAGGTCTCCTGCACTGCAGGCAAATTCTTTACTGACAGGTCCCTTAGACTTTGTGAAATATGTACATTTCCACTGCATTAAAACCACAGAGCTCTTTAGTCTTCCAAACACTTACTGATATTCTTAAATGATGTTAGACTTTGCTGGAGTTTTTTTGCTCCCAGCTTTGAAATAATAAGACCTCTTCAACAACTCACATTTACACAACAACCCAGACTTATGAGTAGTCATTTCAAGCACTGCTTTAAAAAAAATGTCTTCCATAGTCATCTTTAACACAATCAGTTGATAATGATTTAAACAGAGGCCAAAAAGTCAACTACTTTTTTATGGAGACAAGAAGTATTGGAAACTTACCCATTTTAGAACTTGGAGTTTTCATAAAATAAGTTTTCTAAAATCAAATCGACTCTGGAGCAGCTAAACTATGTGGGGTAAATCAATCAGCTGACCGGAGAGGCGAGGCCCAGTCTTCCAAATAGGGCACACCAAAATGCTATCAATGGGGACTTCTAAAAAATATGGAATATTATTTGTGTTTTATCAGATCAACCAAAAGATGGATGCTTTCTTATAAAAATTCTACAAGAAAGGACAAAGAATCTATGACCCTGAGTTTCTTATTGATAGTGTTGTAACCTAACATGTCCACTCAAAAAATTATTTTGGTTTTGAAATAAATATAATTAGTGGTTATACTCCCAATTTATTGCAGCCAGCAGGTTGTATAGCATAAAATAACATTTATATTTTATCTGAGTTGTTCTTACATTAATATATTCTGTATACTGCCCACTTCATTTGAGATTTAATTTCCTAAGAGACTACCATGTAATAGTTTCACTGAAAATAGAGAGGCATATACATTATAATTGATACATTATACATTGAAAATAGAGATACATATACATTATAATTGACCCTTGTCTTGGCTGCCTAACTCTTTAATAATTGAGAACTGAGGGAAATAACGCTAAAGCTGAAACTCCAGTACTTTGGCCACCTCATATGAAAAGTTGACTCATTGGAAGGGACTCTGATGCTGGGAGGGACTGGGGGCAGGAGGAGAAGGGGACGACAGAGGATGAGATGGCTGGATGGCATCACTGACTCGATGGATGTGAGTCTGAGTGAACTCCAGGGGATGGTGATGGACAGGGAGGCCTGGTGTGCTGCAATTCATGGGGTTGCAAAGAGTCGGACACGACTGAGCGACTGAACTGATCTGGACTGAACTGAAGGAAATAACAGTTCATACAATAGCAGATTAATTGTTTTTTAGATAGTTATAATGTTTTCATTTACCTCATCAGCTTTCTCTTTAGAATCTCTATACAGGTTTTGGAACAAAAACCTCTGGATTGAATCTAGAGTCTGCTATCTAGCAGTTATGAGAACTTAAGAAAGTCATTTATTCTCTGAGAGTCTCAATTAATCTATCTAGAACCCTATAACAATGAATACCATCAACTCAGCAATTTTGTGAGAATTAAATAAAACAGTGCATACAAAGGTCCTGGCTCTCAGTGAGGGTACCATAAATGTTCATTATTATGACTGAGATCATTAGCATTATAATTGCTTTATTAATATTGTTGCTGTTCAGTCGCCAAGTCATGTCCAACTCTCTGTGACCGCATGGACTGTAGCACACCAGGCCTCTCTGTTCCTCACCATCTCCCAGTTTGTCCAGATTCATGTCCGTTGAATCAGTGATGCCATTTAACCGTCTTATCCTGTCGCCCCCTTCCCCCACCTTTTCCTTCTGCTTTCAATCTTTCCCAGCATCAGGGTCTTTTCCAATGAGTCAGCTGTTTGCATTAGGTGGCCAAAGTACTGGAGCTTCAACTTCAGTATCAGTCCTTCCAATGAGTATTCAGCATTTATTAATAAGAAGTATTATGATAGCACAACGTAGTTTATCAAACTTGTTATTGTATCACCAAAGGTACTTGTTTGAGTACCTGTCATAAGGCCTGAAAACTAGTACTAAATATTAGACTCTGCGTACTGGGACTTCTGAAAGCATCAAAGAGGCCAGAAGAAGCAAGCAATGAGGGTTGTCACAAGGGACAAACACCAAATCCCATTTCAAAATTTATCTAGGTTCAGCCTAGTCCTGTTCTGAAACAAATGCTGTGTCATATCACTACACAGATAAAACCAGGCCTAAGGAGGGGTAGCTGGGCAATAGGCAGGTGATAGGAGTGAAGTTGGAGCAGCCTCCATGTCTTCCCTTTCAATGTTTTAAATACTAGGCTGCTCCATCTCTGCATAATGTTTACTTTGATACAAATAGCCCTTTTGTATTTACAATAAAATTTTGATCATTAAGAGAAATAGAAGCCTAGAATATTGAGATAAAGGGATTCTTCTCATTACCTCCTTTAGATTAACAAGAATATTCATATAAATGATTTCTTATTTGCATTTTTAGAAAACAACAGGGATTACAAAATCTAGTACAAATTTGATCATTTGTGCAAAAACAAAACTAGTAATTGTAGAGAGTTATGGTGGGAATATTTATTTCCTCCTGTATACGTGATATTTTCCTCTGCAGGCATTCTTACTTTCTTGAGCTGAAACATTCCCCCACCCAACTGAAATTCGAAAATTTAAAGGGAAAAAAAAATCCAAATGTCACTTTTCGTTTATGTTAATCTACTGCTATCGCCTCATAGTGACCTGAATTCTTAGTTCATTAGTTCATCTATAAGCAGAGGTTGCCCTGAGACATATGTCAATGTCCTTCTCCTTTAACCTCCATACTCACCATTTTTCCCAACTACTTTTGCACTGAAGCCTATGAAAAAAAAAAAAAAAAAAAGTGGTGAATATTTAGTGGTTTAAGCTTATTTGGAGAAGGAAATGGCAACCCACTCCAGCATTCTTGCCTGGAGAATCCCATGGACAGAGGAGCCTGGTGAGCTATAATCCATGGTGTCGCAAAGAGTCAGACCCGACTAAGTGACTAACACACACAAACGCACATGTTTATTTGAAACTTTTGATCTTTTATTAAAGGATATTCTTCTGGTACAGGGGTCTGCAAACTACAGCCCAAAGGCCAAATCTCAACTTCTCTTTTTGTATGGATTATGAGCTTTAAACAGGCTTTTCCTTTTTAAATCACTGAAGTAAAATCAAAAGACAAATAATTATTTGTGGCACGTGAAAACTATATAAAGTTCAAACATTAGTATCCATAGTAAATGTTTGGTGAGAATTCAAACATATCCATTCATTTACACATTGCCTATGGCTGTTGCCTTGCTCCAGCAGCAGAGTTGAGTAGTTGTGACACAGACCATATGTTACACTCTCTTTGCTTTGCACCATTGGTTCGTTCACTAGAAAATCACAGTGACAGTTCTAATTCTATGGCATTTCTGATGCCATGCATATCACTGTACCACAGCATTTATTTTATTACCATGACATATCATGTCAAAATAAGAACAAAGTGGAGTTTGAATATTGCAATCTAATGGTACAGTAGACTATAGATTATTTCATTATCAAATTAGATGACAAAATATCTTCTTTATTAGGCAGTGATACTTAACAAATGTTGATCTTTTCAGACTATGCACTCGTCACATCTCCTACTCATGGAAAAACAATCAGGGGAGGCAGAAAATTTTAAGTAGAATAATCACAGTAGAATTTCTTCACAAAATTAAATAAAAATGAGGCTACAATGAAATTCCTCAGCAGCTCACTCATTAGCCAAGCAAGAAATGCATTTACCAATGCTGACTTAGCAACTGAAGAAATGTAATGAGAGAAAGTAAGTAAGACTATCAAATTTTTAGCAAGAACAGTTTGACATCAATAGTCAATTATAAACAAGGCAAATGGTCTTGAGTGGCGTTCCTTGGTACTTAATGTCAAAAAGTGTTACTACTACTATCAAGACCAGCTTGACAAGCAGGGTTTTTGAAAGTGCGATACAGCGATGAGAAACGAGACACAAAATTTAGAGAAAAGCGAGGGTCAGGGGACCAACACCGCTCCAAGGTGAAGGTGTCGAAACTGAATCCAAGCAGCTTTATTACACTTTCAGCCGTGAATGAAAGAATATGTGGGAGTTAAACTATAACTCATGTGGCCTTCAGGGCCAAAGAACAAAATGATCATTAACTATTGAGTAATTAGGAAACAGTAATCAATAACAAATCAGTAACTAAGACTAATATTCTTATCTATAGATTTTCCACCAGATACGTAAAACATGTGACTCTGAGATGCCAGCTGAGAAATAGTCTGGGGTCAGTTTTCCGAACCCAGGATCATATCTTGTTTTCAAGATTATGAACTGTTCCCTCTGGACTTGTTCCAAGAGTCTCATGCCTTATAGCATCCAGTTTATCAATAATTATAAATTTCTTTTGCAGCCCTTGCCGGGGCCTGCTTTTCTTTTATTTTTCCTGTCTCCTACATACTACTAATCAGCTGTCACTAATCAGAGAAGTAATTGAAGAATTCCTCTCTGGGACCAAGCTGGATGGAACATATGTAGGTGAGAATATTTTCAAGGAAGCTGAGGAAAACTAATTTAGTACAACCTCAAGTGAAATCTGCTAAGATGTGTTACCACTGATGATGGTAACAGAAAATGTGATGATGTGGAGCAGAAAAGCGCTTTTTTTTTTTTATAAACTGTTCCCTCTGGACTTGTTCCAAGAGTCTCATGCCTTATAGCATCCAGTTTATCAATAATTATACATTTCTCTTGTGGTCCTTGCTGAGGCCTGCTTTTCTTTTATTCTTCCTGTCTCCTACAAGTATGACTTTAGGTCACCTGTCTGCTAATGTGTAGAGTCGTGTTCCTGTTTTGTTAATTGGTGTGAGGATATGGCACTGGAGCTTGCTGGCTATTGGATGGGGCCAGGTGTTGTTGTTGAGATGAAGGCCTTTAGGAGAGCTCTCTCTCTGATTAGTATTTGCTCGAACATCAAGACTCTACAAGCCACACAGCAGAGAAAAAAAAAGAGAAAGAAAGAAAAAAATTAAACAAGCATACAAACAAAAAATGGATAGACCAAATCCCAAGACAAGTGGTAAAAGCAGCACTAAACAGACAAGAATACCCTAAGAATCTCAGTCACAAAAAGGAAAGGAGAGGGAAAAAGAAAAAATAATAAAAATGAACCAAAAAAGAAGAGAGCAATCAAACTAGTAATCAAATCCATAAATGGAATGAATATTATAAACTATACTAGCAAAAATACTAAACCAAAACCATGGAGGGAAATGCAATACAACAAAAAGTACAGTAGAAATAGGAAAAAATAAAATAATTTAAAAATAAAAGCATTAAAACCAAGAAAAGTAAGTTTTAAAATAAAAGAATATTTTAAAAGAACAGTATGAAAAATAAAACAAGACAAAAATATATATAGAGAGTGGTTTAAACCCACTCCAGTATTCTTGCCTGGAGAATCCCATGGACAGAGGAGCCTGGCGGGCTACAGTCCACGGG
>SJYX01020321.1:0-13679 GCA_006410675.1 Oreotragus oreotragus
TGGAAAAAAAGAGCTTAAAATCTCATTTTGATTTTTACATTAATTATTCAAATGATTAACATTAGATTTTAAAAAAACATTATAAACATAATTTCAGACCCGGCAATCCTATTCCTAGCTATATACAGTAAAGAAAACTTGTGCTCACATAGGACTTTGTACAAAAATGATCATATTACTTTTTATTTAGCTCTCTGGATCAGGGATGGATCAGCAACTAAAAGAACCACTAAACACATACAACTTGAATGAATCTCAAAGGCATTATTATACTGAAAGATGCCAGACTCAAAAGTTTATATACTTTTGTATGATTCCATTCATGAAACTTGACCATGCTACAGTGAGGGAGAAGAAGGAATGATTTTAAAGGGATAGCACGAGGGAGTTTTCAGGGTGATGGAGCCATTTTGTGTTCTGATTATGGTGATGACTACCAGACTGTATAAGTGTGTTACAATTCACACAACTAAACAAAAGTAAATTTTACAGTATGAAATTTAATTTCACTTTTTTATGAGGCTACTAGAAAGTTTTTGATTATATATGTGGTTCACATTATCTATTGGACAGTATTCTACTTATTACTAAAAGATGTTAGAATCCACACTAATACGCTGACATGAAATGTGTACATTTGCGATTATCCCTCAGAAACCAAACTTGGCTGTTAAGAATTAGCCACAAAGCCCAAGCACTACTTACCACTTTTTCCACAACAAATATGGTTTCATTTTCATGTAGAATGTTTTTCAAAGGGTTTGGTTGGCCTTTGCTGATCAAATGCACTTGAATATCAGCCTATTAAAAACAGATTAAAGTCCAGCAATGTTATAGACACATATATATATGTACAAATATTTAAACACATAAAGACCAGTTCTATGCAAGTAACTGAAAAAGAGAATTTGAATAAGACTTAATGTTTTAAAAATACAATTTCACTTATTCTTTGCCCATGTTGTTTTTCATGTTGAGAAAATCTAGCTGAGGAATTCCCTAGAAATCCAGTGGTTATGACTCCAAGCTTTCCCTGCAGAGGGCAAAGGTTCAATCCCAGGTTGGAGAACTAAGATCCTTGCAAGCCTAGAGTGGCCAAAACAACAACAAAACCTAGCTATTATATTTTGTATCTGCATGCTTCAAGGCCCACCTAGAGAGCACCCTGCCTTGTAAGGCCTTTTGATTAGGATCACACTGACATCCTCTTCCCCTAATCATCCTGGATTTACTGTTAGGAACCATAAAATTAGCTCTTTACTAAACATTATTTTTTCTGATTGTTCCATGAAATTTAGAACTTTGTCACTTTATAGGTACTGTGTATTTCTTCATTCCGATTACAATAAACATTTAAAGTTTGAAAACAGATAGCTAACAGATAAAACTCATCTATATTCTACTAACTAGAGCTGTTGTTCAGTCCCTGAGTTGTGTCCAACTCTTTGCCACCCCCGCGAACTGCAGCACACCAGGCTCCTCTGTCCTCAATGATCTCCCAGAGTTTGCTCAAATTCATGTCCACTAGGTCGATGATGCTATACGACTATCTCATCCTCTGCTGCTCTCTTCTCCTTTTGCCTTCAATCTTTCCCAGCATTAGAGTCTTTTCCAGTGAGTCAGCTCTTCACATCAGGTGGCCAAAGTACTGGAACTTTAGCTTCAGCAACAGTCCTTCCAATGAATATTCAGGGTTGAAGTCCTTTTTCTTGAGGTTTGATCTCCTCGCAGCCTAAGTCTTCTTTAGCACAGTTCGGAAGCATTAATTTTCTGGCTCAGTCTTCTTTCTGGTCCAACTCTCACATCCATACATGACTACTGGAAAATCTGTAACTTTGACTATGTGGACCTTTGTCAGCAAAGTGACGTGTCTGCTTTTTAATACACTGTCTAGGTTTGTCATAGCTTTCCTTCTAAGGAGCAAGCATCTTTTAATTTCCTGGCTACAGTCACATTCCTCGGTGATTTTGTAACCCCCAAAAATAAAACCTGTCACTGCTTCCACTATTTCCCCTTCTACTTAACATGAAATGATGGGACCGGAGGACATGATCTCAGACTTTTTTTGGGGGCTGTGCCAGGTCTTAGTTGTGGCACGCAGGATCTTTGATCTTTAGTTATGGCATGTGGGACCTAGCTCCCTGACCAGGGATTGAACCCACGTCCCATGCATTGGGAGCGGGGAGTTTTAGCCACTGACCACCAGGGAAGTCCCTTAGATTTTTGAATGTTGAGCTTCAAGCCAGCTTTTCCACCCTCCTCTTCACTCTCATCAAGAGGTTCTTTAGTTCCTCTTTGTTTTCAGGTATTAGAGTGGTATCATCTGCACATCTGAGGTTGCTGATATTTCTCTCAGCAATCTTGATCCCAGCTTGTGACTTCATCCAGCCTGTCATCTTGCATGATGTACTCTGCATAGAAGTTAAACAAGCAGGGTGACAGTATACAGTCTTGATGTACCCCTTTCCCAATTCTGAAACAGTCAGTTGTTCCATATCTCGTTCTAACTATGGTTTCTTGACCCACATAGCCAGAGCAGTCACTACTATTATTAGTCTTATTGGTGTATATTTTGCCTCATCTTTTCCCAGACATATAAATAAACCTACTTAAATAGATTATTTTGATAATGCAATAGATTTTTGCTTAATAAATAAATAGAATATTCTAAGTTTTATATCAAGAACTTCTTTCCATGCCATTAAACTTTTTTCTGCTGTCTAGTGTCATGGAGCTACCATCACATAATTAATTCCGTATTATTCAACATTTGTGCATTTCCAAATTACATGCTATAACAACTGATAAGGAATATTAATTACTACCTCCTCTGCACCCCACAACATGTGGAGCTCCTCCAACCAGGGATGAACCCATGCCCTCTGCAGTGGAAGATCGGAGTCTTAACCACTGGACCAGCAGGGAAGTTCCCCTTTAGTTACTTTCTTAAGATGAGTATCTAAAATCACATTGATACTGTCAAATTGCCTTTCAAATGTCATATCCACATATTCGCATTCTCATTTTATGTCAACACACTATTTACATTCTTTTTACCACCTCACCTAGCAAAAAATAGTGTCTTGTTATTTTATAAATTTCATTTATTCGATCACTAGTGACGGTGAACAGCCGCTAATATGCTTATTATTGACAATTATCTCTCATTACTTGAACCTATTTCTTAGTTTGGAAACCAAAGCATTTAGATACCAAGTACAGAGAGCAAAGGATGCTTTGTTACTCTAATCTACTAACTCTGAGTTTAATAATTTTTGGCTGCACTAGGTCTTCAGTGCTGCGCGTGGGCTTCTCACCGCAGTGGCTTCTCTCAGTGCAGAGCACAGGCTCCAGGAGGCTCAGGCTCAGTAGTTGTGCCGCAGGTTTAACTGCTCCAGGGCATGTATGATCTTCCCAGGCCAGGAATCAAACCCGTGACCCCTACACTGGCAGGTGGATTCCCACCACTGAACTAGCAGAGGAGCCTCGTATCTACTTCGTTCTTGATCAAATACTGTTGTGGACTGAATTGCTGTTGTTCAGTCACTAAGTTGTGTCTGACCGACTCTTTGCAATCCCGTGGACTGCAGCACGCCAGGCTTCCCTGTCCTTCACTATCTCCTGGAGTTTGTTCAAACTCATGTCCATTGAATCAGTGATGCCATCCAACCTTCTCCTCCTGCCCTCAGTCTTTCCCAGCATCAGGGTTTTTTCCCATGAGACGGCTCTTTGCATTACGTGGCCAAAGTACTGGAATTTCAGCTTCAACATCAATCCTTCCAATGAATATTTAGGACTGATTTCCTTTAGGATTAACTGGTTTGATCTCCTTGCAGTCCAAGGGAACTCTCAACAGTTTTCTCCAACACTTATTTTTATCCTCTACCTATTCATCTATTATGATTATCTTTATTCCTTATTGGTTTTAAGAGCTTTTCATATATTTTATATACATGGATATTAACACTTATCATTTATGACACTGATGTCATAAATGATATCCTCAGCTAGTCTTTTAGACATAATTTATTTTANTCTTCATTCCGATTACAATAAACATTTAAAGTTTGAAAACAGATAGCTAACAGATAAAACTCATCTATATTCTACTAACTAGAGCTGTTGTTCAGTCCCTGAGTTGTGTCCAACTCTTTGCCACCCCCGCGAACTGCAGCACACCAGGCTCCTCTGTCCTCAATGATCTCCCAGAGTTTGCTCAAATTCATGTCCACTAGGTCGATGATGCTATACGACTATCTCATCCTCTGCTGCTCTCTTCTCCTTTTGCCTTCAATCTTTCCCAGCATTAGAGTCTTTTCCAGTGAGTCAGCTCTTCACATCAGGTGGCCAAAGTACTGGAACTTTAGCTTCAGCAACAGTCCTTCCAATGAATATTCAGGGTTGAAGTCCTTTTTCTTGAGGTTTGATCTCCTCGCAGCCTAAGTCTTCTTTAGCACAGTTCGGAAGCATTAATTTTCTGGCTCAGTCTTCTTTCTGGTCCAACTCTCACATCCATACATGACTACTGGAAAATCTGTAACTTTGACTATGTGGACCTTTGTCAGCAAAGTGACGTGTCTGCTTTTTAATACACTGTCTAGGTTTGTCATAGCTTTCCTTCTAAGGAGCAAGCATCTTTTAATTTCCTGGCTACAGTCACAGTCCTCGGTGATTTTGTAACCCCAAAAAATAAAACCTGTCACTGCTTCCACTATTTCCCCTTCTACTTAACATGAAATGATGGGACCGGAGGACATGATCTCAGACTTTTTTTGGGGGCTGTGCCAGGTCTTAGTTGTGGCACGCAGGATCTTTGATCTTTAGTTATGGCATGTGGGACCTAGCTCCCTGACCAGGGATTGAACCCACGTCCCATGCATTGGGAGCGGGGAGTTTTAGCCACTGACCACCAGGGAAGTCCCTTAGATTTTTGAATGTTGAGCTTCAAGCCAGCTTTTCCACCCTCCTCTTCACTCTCATCAAGAGGTTCTTTAGTTCCTCTTTGTTTTCAGGTATTAGAGTGGTATCATCTGCACATCTGAGGTTGCTGATATTTCTCTCAGCAATCTTGATCCCAGCTTGTGACTTCATCCAGCCTGTCATCTTGCATGATGTACTCTGCATAGAAGTTAAACAAGCAGGGTGACAGTATACAGTCTTGATGTACCCCTTTCCCAATTCTGAAACAGTCAGTTGTTCCATATCTCGTTCTAACTATGGTTTCTTGACCCACATAGCCAGAGCAGTCACTACTATTATTAGTCTTATTGGTGTATATTTTGCCTCATCTTTTCCCAGACATATAAATAAACCTACTTAAATAGATTATTTTGATAATGCAATAGATTTTTGCTTAATAAATAAATAGAATATTCTAAGTTTTATATCAAGAACTTCTTTCCATGCCATTAAACTTTTTTCTGCTGTCTAGTGTCATGGAGCTACCATCACATAATTAATTCCGTATTATTCAACATTTGTGCATTTCCAAATTACATGCTATAACAACTGATAAGGAATATTCTTTAATTACTACCTCCTCTGCACCCCACAACATGTGGAGCTCCTCCAACCAGGGATGAACCCATGCCCTCTGCAGTGGAAGATCGGAGTCTTAACCACTGGACCAGCAGGGAAGTTCCCCTTTAGTTACTTTCTTAAGATGAGTATCTAAAATCACATTGATACTGTCAAATTGCCTTTCAAATGTCATATCCACATATTCGCATTCTCATTTTATGTCAACACACTATTTACATTCTTTTTACCACCTCACCTAGCAAAAAATAGTGTCTTGTTATTTTATAAATTTCATTTATTCGATCACTAGTGACGGTGAACAGCCGCTAATATGCTTATTATTGACAATTATCTCTCATTACTTGAACCTATTTCTTAGTTTGGAAACCAAAGCATTTAGATACCAAGTACAGAGAGCAAAGGATGCTTTGTTACTCTAATCTACTAACTCTGAGTTTAATAATTTTTGGCTGCACTAGGTCTTCAGTGCTGCGCGTGGGCTTCTCACCGCAGTGGCTTCTCTCAGTGCAGAGCACAGGCTCCAGGAGGCTCAGGCTCAGTAGTTGTGCCGCAGGTTTAACTGCTCCAGGGCATGTATGATCTTCCCAGGCCAGGAATCAAACCCGTGACCCCTACACTGGCAGGTGGATTCCCACCACTGAACTAGCAGAGGAGCCTCGTATCTACTTCTTTCTTGATCAAATACTGTTGTGGACTGAATTGCTGTTGTTCAGTCACTAAGTTGTGTCTGACCGACTCTTTGCAATCCCGTGGACTGCAGCACGCCAGGCTTCCCTGTCCTTCACTATCTCCTGGAGTTTGTTCAAACTCATGTCCATTGAATCAGTGATGCCATCCAACCTTCTCCTCCTGCCCTCAGTCTTTCCCAGCATCAGGGTTTTTTCCCATGAGACGGCTCTTTGCATTACGTGGCCAAAGTACTGGAGTTTCAGCTTCAACATCAATCCTTCCAATGAATATTTAGGACTGATTTCCTTTAGGATTAACTGGTTTGATCTCCTTGCAGTCCAAGGGAACTCTCAACAGTTTTCTCCAACACTTATTTTTATCCTCTACCTATTCATCTATTATGATTATCTTTATTCCTTATTGGTTTTAAGAGCTTTTCATATATTTTATATACATGGATATTAACACTTATCATTTATGACACTGATGTCATAAATGATATCCTCAGCTAGTCTTTTAGACATAATTTATTTTAGTTTGTTAACTGTTTTAGAGGATTAAGTTCTATGGGAAGTTTTACCTATGGATCACTTGGCAGGTTAGATGCTTAATAAATTCATGAATGTTTATAGCAGCTTTATTCAAAACTATTAAAAACTAGAAACAATCCAGTCTGAATGGTGAATGGATAACCAAACTGCATTCATACAATGGACTATTACTCAACAATAAAAAGGGATGACCTACTGATACACACAGCACCACAGTCAAATCACACATGCATTATACTCAGGACTTCACTGTACTTCCAATGCAAGGGGTGAAGGTTCAGCTCCTGGTTGGGGAACTAAGATCCCACATGCCATGTGGCATGGCCATTAAAAAAAAAAAAGGAAAGAAATGCATTATACTTATTGAGAAAAGCCAGACAGAAAAGGTATAAACCATACGGCTTTATTTATATAACATTAGGAAAAGGCCACACAAAAAAACAGATGTAAAACAGATCAATAGTTGCCAGGGAACAGAGGAAAGGGATAAGTATAAAGGGACATGAGATTTTTTGGAAATCATAGGAATGTTCTTGATTATGGAGGTGGTAATACAACTAAATGCATTTGTAAAAATTCATAGAACTGTACTCTAAAAGGGTGAAATTTAATGTATGCAAATTAACTTTGATAAACTCAACTTTTAAAAACAATTTTAGGATGACTGAGTTGTTTAAAACCAAATAAGTTGTTCATACCTCATAGATAAATGGGTCTTTACAGA
The DNA here is from genome assembly GCA_006410675.1 of Oreotragus oreotragus. Taxonomy (NCBI): domain Eukaryota; kingdom Metazoa; phylum Chordata; class Mammalia; order Artiodactyla; family Bovidae; genus Oreotragus; species Oreotragus oreotragus. The sequence continues at coordinate 7,486 of SJYX01020321.1, forward strand.
TTCCTTTCTTTTTTTCATCAAATTCCCTGAAATGCAGAAACATACGTGAAAAATAAAGCTACAGTATTTTGTCATTTAAACTCTGGAGTTAGAGAGAAATTAAAAATTCAGAATACTCATGACAGCACTAAGGCACAGTTGGGAAAAGAGAAGCAGAAAAACAGCATTAGGTTAACAAGGAAAGAAAAAAGAGATGTGGTAAAGATGAATAGAAAGCTGCCCTTGGGACTTCCCTGGTGGTCCAACGGTTAAAACTGTGTCCTTTCAATGCAGGGGGCACAGGTTCGGCCCCTAGTTGGAGAACTAAGATCCCACATGCCCTGAAGTACAGCCAGAGGAAAAAAGATAAGACAGCTGCCCCAGACTGGGTACAACTGCTTCTCAGAGGCAGCAGGAAATTAGGTCACCTACCTCTATTCTTGTAACTTTTACAACACAGTACCAATTACTATTAAAATGGAGTTTACTACATGACTTTTGGGAAGCAAAAATAATTGAAATCAGTGGGTAATTATGGAGAAGTTATTTAAGGGTCCCAGGCCTTGAGTTTCTATTGCTATCCTCCCTGTTTTCATGAGTTGATACCAAAAAATTAGTAAGTTGGATAACGCTAAAACTTTTTAAATGGAAGCACAAAATGTTAAGATACATCGTAATTATCATTTTATTGAAGAAAGTTGATCCTAGGGATTCCCCAGTGGCCCAGTGGTAAAGAAACCACCTGCAAATGCAGGGGACATGGATTCAATCTCTGATCTGGGAAGATGACACATGCCTTGCGACAACTAAGCTCACGCGCTACAGCCACTGAGCCCGGGCTCTGGAGCCCAGGGACTGAGACTACGGAAGCGCACGCACCCTGCAGCCTGCGCTCTGCAGCAAGAGAAGTCACCACAGTGAGGAGCCTTCGCACTGCGGCCAGAGTGGCCCTGCTCAGCGTACCCAGAGAAAGCGCCAGCAGCGACGAAGACCCAGCACAGCCCAAATAAGTAATGTCCAGAGAAAGCGCCAGCAGCAACGAAGACCCAGCACAGCCCAAATAAGTGTCCAGAGAAAGCGCCAGCAGCGACGAAGACCCAGCACAGCCCAAATAAGTACCCAGAGAAAGCACCAGCAGCAACGAAGACCCAGCACAGCCCAAATAAGTGTCCAGAGAAAGCGCCAGCAGCGACGAAGACCCAGCACAGCCAAAAATAAGTAAGTGAAACTATATGTATTAAAAAAGTTGATCCCAAAGCATGTAAACTATAAACTACTAAGATACCAAAAATGCACATCAGCTTGATCTACACTCTAAAAGAGAAAAGAATCTTTAGAGTCCTAAAGGAACCCAACAGAATAGTTTCAGGATACCATTATTTGATCCACTCTGTAACTCACTGAAATAAAAACTAGGCCTGTGACTGATTCACTTTGGCCATTTTGGACAAGGCTGTGACTTTTCCCCTATATTTATTTATTTGGCTGTATCAGGTCCTAGCGGCAGCACACAGGATCTTTGTTGAGTCACATGAGATTGTTCACTGGGTCATGTGGGCTCTCTAGTTGTGACTCTCTGCGTCTGGAGTGCGTGGGCTCAGTAGGTGCGTGGCTCGAGACATGTGGGATCCCCCACCAGGGATCGAATCTATGTCCCCTGCATTGCAAGGTGGAGTCTGAACCACTGGACCACCATGGTAAGTAAGTCCCTGAGAAAAGAAGTTTATCTCTATGCATGCGTAACTCAAGGATCATTCAATCATCATTCAATAATCATTTTCCCAGTATGTGTTTTATGGGCAGGCACTCTGTGAACAAGAAAGTGTTGTCTGTCTTTCTGATACACCACTAATACTGCCTGCTATCAGCCATCAGCCACTGCAGCTACCTCGTTGCACCCTGAGGAGAATTCAGGACTAGACAGTTAAGATACACACCAAAGGAGTAATTTCAACGAGCCCAGATTCCAGCATCTTCCCCAAAGTGGAAAAGCACTATAGTCATTAACTTGAGATGTCTGTTCTCGGGATTAGTAGTAACCTTTTGATGTTCAACTACATTTTTGTTTGTTATTTCCCCCAGAAAAACTCCTATATATTCTGGCTCACAGTTCTTTAGAGCTATCTGAAGCTGACTGCCAGGCTATACTACTCATTAAGGCCCCTGAATAACAGTAATTCTAGGTTGTACATTTTTTAAGTCAACAATTCTTACTAAATGTCTAAGATATAAAACAAATGCATAGTTCCTGGCTCACAGTCTTGACTGCAGCCAACAACTGCAATACAGGGTGATAAGCCTCAAAGAGGGGAGTGCAGGGTGCTTCGATGGTGCACAGGAAGAGATTTTGCTAGAGGGCTTCAACTTTATCCTGAAAGCTAAGAGGAGCTCACTACAAGATTTTAAATGAGAAAATCTCCCTGACTTCCTGATGTAGAGAGATAAACCTGGAGGCCAGAAAATAACTGAATAATTTGTAGTACTGAAAAAGTGATGATGGTAAACAAAGCAGTCAGGATGCAGGGAAAACGAAGGTAGCCGGTGACTGACTAGATGGGATGGAGGTGGCGGAAAATAGAACCCAATGACAGTCTTGGACTTGGAACTCTTAACTCAGAGACAGAATTCAGGAAACTGTCACACTGCAGGGAATAATAGATGGATTCAGTTTCGCAGATAATGAGTTTGAGGTCTCATTTGGAAATTTCCAGTAGGCAGGTGGCTATACAGGTAATATGACGGATTAAAGAGAAGACACACAGACAATTGATGCTTCAAAAGTGGAGAGAAATACTAACACTTATGAAAGAATTACAAGAGTCTAAATAAAATTTATCAACAAGGGACCGGTTAAACAAACATAAAATAGCCAAACAATGAAATATTATATAGCCATTAAAAACAGATCTATAGGCTGTCACACTGAAAGCTATCCAACATATTGTTAGTTAAAAGAAAAAGCTAGTGAGGGACTGCCCTGGTGATCCAGTGGCTAAGACTCCCGGCTCCCACTGCAGGGGGTGCCTGGTTTCAAACCTCTGTCAGGGAACTAGATCTCACAAGCTGCAACTAAAGATCCCACACATGGCAATGAAGATCTCAGGGGCTGCAACTAAGATTTGGTGTACCAAATAAACAAATACAAATAAATGCTAAAAAAAAAAAAAAGCTAGTGATCTTTCTACAATGTTGAAAAAATTGACAAGCAGTACCACTTTTCCTTGGTAGTTCAAATGGTAAAGTGTCTGCTTACAATGCGGGAGATCCGGGTTCGATCCCTGGGTCGGGAAGATCTCCTGGAGAAAGAAATGGCAACCCACTCCAGTACTCCTGCCTGGAAAATCCCATGGACTGAGGAACCTGGTAGGCTACAGTCCATGGGGTCGCAAAGAGTCGGACACCATTGAGTGACTTCACTTCACCACTTTTATAAGCAGGATAAAAAGCAATGAAGACAAATAATTGAAAAGTATGATATTTAGAAAAAGAGGTTAGACTACAGCAGTTGGTTATCAAAGTGTGGTGCCAGGCCAGCAGCATCTGCTTCACCTGAAATTGATTAGAAAGGGAAACTCTTTAGTCCTACCCAGAAACTGCTGTTCTTCAGTCCCTCAGTCTTGTCTGACTCTTTGTGACACCATGGACTAAAGTACGCAGGCTTCCCTGTCCTTCACATCTCCCAGAGTTTACTGAGATTCATGTCCATTGAGTCAGAGATGCTATCTAACCATCTCATCCCACTCCACCCAGGCCTACTAAATCAAAAATTCTGGAAATGGGCCGGGCAATCTGTTATGGCAACTTGCCAGGTGATTCTGATTCACGCTCAAGTTTGAGAATTACTGGATTAGATTTTTGTGTCCGATACAGAACTGGATGGAATCCACTTTATTACTAGTACTTCACTATATGAAGATTCCCTGTTGGCTCAGATGGTAGAGTCTGCCTGCAACTCGGGAGACCCGGGTTGGATCCCTGGGTCGGGAAGATGCCCTAGAGAAGGAAATGACAACCCACTCCAATATTCTTGCCTAGAAAATCCCATGGATGGGGGAGCCTGGTGGGCTACAGTCCATAGGGTCGCAAAAACGAAGTCCTAGGGCACTGTAAAACAAGTGTTTTGAAGAGCAGAGACACCATCACATTATCACTATGACTGCTGCTCAAAAAACTATCTTGAATAAACTATAAAACACGTTTCACACCAGCAAGGCTTTAAACAGGTGAACTATATCAACATCTAGTTTTCTGTATCCTGTTCGATGCCTCTAACATATCATAAGTTGTGTATGCATTATCAGATTGAATAATACACCTCTCGTAAAATTCGTCACCTTCCACCGCCGGCGACAAAGTACACGTTTTCTTCCAAACGAGACTAAAAGCAACAGGGCCTACCGGGCCAACCTCACAATGGAGCAGAAAACCTGCCTCTCTGCCGCTCCCAGATCCCCGGAAAGCGGACTCAATTTACAAATTCGCGCCGGTGGAAGGCTGCGGCAAGAGGCTTGGGGCGAGGATCGAGACACCCCAGGGGAGAAGTGCTGTGGCCAAAGCCAAGCCAAAACTAGGGGCTACAACTCACTGCAGGAGACCAGCGTAAAATTCCTCAGCAGCTCGGTTAGCTCCCGACCACATCACGCCCCAGTCTGACTGAAGACCCGAAACCGCCAAGCTGAAATGCGCGCCGGGTGCTGACGTACGGAGTCGTGACCTCCTTGCCGGGACTACTTTTACCTCCCTCCAACAGGCTCCATTCTACAGTTAGAGCACAGAGCGCTGTCTCCAGTCTCAATAGTTTCCCCTTTCCGTAAGGAAAAGTTAAAATAAGTTTTACTGGTTGAGGAGAAAAAGACACTCGTCTCGCGAGAGTTGGCCACGGCCTCTCATGGATTACTCCGCGAAAAGGAGTCCCTGGGTTCTAAGAGCCCTTTTTAGCTATAGAAGTCAATAAATACCGTAATTTGACATATGTGAAGAAATAATATGCTATTTTTATTGTTTTAGCATGGTGGAGAGATATTTTATATCCCTGAATTGATTCTGAGGAGGGGTAGGCTGGGGGACGAGCTGAAGGTTACATATGGAGTGGGAGTGCTAGGTACTTCCTTTTCCTGTGGGAGCCGCCGGGGTGAGAGGAGCGTGGCCTTCACCTCTCCCCGCCATGGTAAGCAAAACTCTTCTCCTCTGAATCGGCTTCTTATTTCGGGGCTTGGCAGGAATGGGCTTGGGTGTTGAGAGCATGAAGTCTTCAGCACGGGGAGCGAGGAGAAGGAGATGGGGACCAAAGGCGTGTGTTTGTGGCTGGGACATGGGTAGTAATACTCTATGGCAGCCATTTTAGAGGCAACGTGTGCGGGCCGGCGCCGGGCGCGTCTGGAGTAACACGGAGGAACCCCAGATAGTTCTTGGAGCCAGAGGGACCTTTGGCATTCTAGCTTCTCTTGGATCTTAGAAAGTATGGGTTTCGCTGAAGACTTGGAAATTCTCAGAGCGTTAGTCTAAGGCTCGGTGAGTCAATTTGGGGTTTTGTGTCTCCATACTCTTATTTAGTGAGGAATACTTAAGTTTTAAGAGAGATTTCGTTAAACAAAAAACTTTTATTTCACTTATTTCTTCTTATTGTTTGCTCATCTTAGCGATTGCCTCTGAAAGCATTCTGGTCTTCTTGCCTTAAATTTTAATTGTTTTGTAGCTACTGCATAAATAACGTTTGTGAAAGCACCATGTGCCTTGGGTAGTTCAGTGAACACAATATGCAAAAAGCACTAGTATGCTACTTTGGTCGTAATTGGGTTGGTCAAGATGCTTTGAAATGTTCGACGATGGTAGTGTAGACAGGGAATTGGAGAGGAGGCGGTAATTGACTTTATAAGCCGTGATGAGAGACTCCTGAAGGAGGCTAGGTAAGGAAGGGTATGTTTAGGTAGAATACTTGTTAAATCTGAAGAAGGAAAGGGGATGGCCCTGAGTGTAGGCCTGAGAATCTGGAAGAGTGTGGGCTGTGGGCAGCGAGGTTGAGCAGGTTCTGTAGCTCATGCTTAGGACCTTTTACTTTCAGGGGGTAAGTTTCTGGAGAAAATTGAGCAAGAAGTAACAAGGCTGTTTTTTAGTAGTAAGTTTTGGAAGATGTGTTTGGAATGGAATGACCGGGAAGGATGGATGTTTGAAGTAGAGCCCTGGTAGATAAGATTTGGTCACATTTGGGGTGAGAG
>SJYX01020322.1:0-10693 GCA_006410675.1 Oreotragus oreotragus
ATTGACTAGTTTTCTGTGAGTATGGTTTCAGTGTGTCTGCCCTCTGATGCCCTCTTGCAACACCTACCATCTTACTTGGGTTTCTCTTACCTTGGGTGTGGGGTATCTCTTCACGGCTGCTCCAGCAAAGCACAGCCGGTGCTCCTTACCTTAGATGAGGGATATCTCCTTACCACTTCCTTTCCTGACCTTCAACATGGATAGCTCCTCTAGGCCCTCCTGCACTCGCGCAGCCACCGCTCCTCGGGTTGCTCCTCCCGGCCCCCGCCCCTGGCCTCGGGCACAGGGTGGCTCCTCCCGGCCGCCCTGGCCTCAGATGCAGGGTGTTTCCTCCCAGTTGCCACTGACCTCGGACGTGGGGTAACTCCTCTCGGCCGCGCTCAGTGCACGGAATGCAGCCGCCCACGCTTAGTGCTCCGGGACGTGGGGCAGAAGGAGAAGGGGATGACCGAGGATAAGATGGCTGGTTGGCATCACGGACTCGATGGACGTGAGTCTGGGTGAACTCTGGGAGTTGGTGATGGACAGGGAGGCCTGGCGTGCTGCGATTCATGGGGTCGCAAAGAGTCAGACATGACTTGCTCCGGGACGTGGGGCAGAAGGAGAAGGGGATGACCGAGGATAAGATGGCTGGTTGGCATCACGGACTCGATGGACGTGAGTCTGGGTGAACTCTGGGAGTTGGTGATGGACAGGGAGGCCTGGCGTGCTGCGATTCATGGGGTCGCAAAGAGTCAGACATGACTGGGCGACTGAACTGAACTGAACTGAAGGATGATAATAATTGTCCTCTCTTCAAAGTGGTCATGGAAATATGTATTCCAAAACTGTAGTCATTGCTCAAAATAGTTTTTAAAATTTCTCTTTTAAAGGTGCTTTAGAGACAATTTTGCAACGTATTCTAAAATCAGTTCTACTACTTAAGGTTAATCCTTGGTTTTGATTTAGGAAAAGAATGCCTTCTTGGTTCATTCAACACATCCATATGTCTTGGCATCAAATCCATGAATTCAAGACTCGAGCCCTTGGGTTTACAGTCAAATAAACAGGTCTCAAAGCTGTTTGGTGCAACGGTAGATTTTCTGAAAGGTCTTATAATTATTTGATAACTAAAGACAGATTTGTCAGTTAAAAATTAGCTTGGGTCATTATCTCTTCTATATAAAACAACAATAGTAACAACAACAAAAATATATTTAGTACTTATATTTATTTTTAAAAATTCACTTAGCCACTGGTGTAACTGTGGTATTAGTCTATTCCCATAACAATATTCTTTATCATCTCTGGGTAGCATTTGGAAAATCAGAGTGCAAAGTCAACATAAAACAAGTGAAATAATAATCGTAATTGTATTTTATATTGAGTGATACTATGTGTATTATTTACATGCTATAAATATATAAAATACATTTACGCAGGACTGACAGTTCTGATGCTAAAGCTGAAACTCCAGTACTTTGGCCACCTCATGCGAAGAGTTGACTCATTGGAAAAGACTCTGATGCTGGGAGGGATTGGGGGCAGGAGGAGAAGGGGACGACCAAGGATGAGATGGCTAGATGGCATAACGGACTCAATGGACGTGAGTCTGAGTGAACTCCGGGAGATGGTGATGAACAGGGAGGCCTGGCATGCTGCAATTCATGGGGTCGCAAAGAGTCAGAGATGACTGAGTGACTGAACTGAACTGAACTGAACTGACAGTTCTAAGAGCTATTTTACATGTATGAACTCATGCAATCTTCATAAGAACTCTGTGAGAGAGTTTATCACTGTACTGCTTCCTAGGTGACACTATGGTAAAGCACCTGCCTGTCAATGCAGGAGACATAAGAGACGCTGGATTGATCCCTGGGCTCAAGCCACTCCAGTGTTCTTGCCTGGAGAATTCCACAGACAGAATAGCCTGGTGGGCTACAGTCCATAGGGTCACAGAGTCGGACACAACTGAGTGACTTAGTATAGCACATCACCATGCTGCAGTTAAGGGAACTGAGCTTCGGAGGGATGGAGTAAGATGGCTGCTTCCACAAGGCTAATGAGAAATCAGAGACCTTATTCTCCGTCACCCTACCCTACTGCACTCTGATGCTCTCACCACCGCCAGGCTGTTTTTCTCAACTCCGATGAGTGGAAGCTACTGTGCACCATGACTTCTGGAGAATGTGGGATCTCAACATCCATTGCCCACTTTTGCTGCTGTCTGAGCATGGCGATCCTGACACAGCAGCATGTGGGGCCTGGTCTTGGCACATTCGAGTTCAGAAGGGAACACTGTTATTCTACAAGAGAGATTTCAGGACATGTGAGTCAACATTGTTAAAGGCCCTTGTTATAAGTATCATGCCATATACCATTTTTACTTGTGTATCATGAAAAAGTTGCATCATATAGCAGTTAAAAAGAAAACTATGAGACCTCTGCATTGGAAATGGCTGAAAATTAATAACACCAGTAGCAGAGAAAGAACTTGTGGCTGATGCCCTTGTTAAGTGATCTGATCCATTCCAGAACTTCTAAGATAAGTCAGGAGCTCTGGCCATGGGTTGAGAAAGATTTCATGGAGCCATGTTAAAATAGATGCTCATCTTGGCACCCTAGTCATTGCTGTTGGCAGTTACTGGTGTTTTAGGGGTATATGTTTTGTTCTGTGAATGGCGTAGATGGATATCATATTGTCAGTGATTTCTTATAGAAACCGAGAGAATGCTTAAAGTATGTGGCTCAGTTTGTACTGAATGCACTCCTGTTGCACCAGGGGAACAGTTCATAGTGAGTAGCCTTAAAAATAGCAAATATTTAGATGGTACTTGCTATTTACATGTATTAATTATGCTAATCTGCCTACTGACACTGTGAGTTAGTTGCGTGCTCAGATGCTCAGTTGTGTCTGCCTCTTTGTGACCCATGAGCTGCAGCTCGCCAGGCTTCTCTGTCCGTGAAATCCCCCAGGCAAGAATGCTGGAGTAGGTTACCATTTTCTCCTCCAGCGGATCTTCTTGACCCCAGGGATCGCCCTCCTCTTTTGCATCTCAGGCATTGGCAGGTGGGTTCTTTACCCACTAGTGCCACCTGCAAAGCACCACGATGAATGTAATGACAGCCTGGGAGAAACAGTTCAGTTTTATAGAGACACCCTCAGTTTGGGTAAAGCATGTGGTAAACATCTATTTCACTAACTCTTTTGTTAAGACTATGCTTTTAGTGCAGTTTCAGTTTTACAACAAAATTGAGAGGAAGGTACAGAGATTTCCCATAGAGCCCCTGGCCCCTACACAAGCGTAGCCTCCTCCATTCTCAATATCATCATCAAAACAGAACTTATTTTTTTTTTTTTTGAGAATGAACCCACATTGACACATCATAATCATCCAAAACCCATAGTACACCTTAGGGTTTACTCTCAGTATTGCACATTCTATGAGTCTGGACAATGACACCTAATGTATATATATATCCATCATTAGAACATCACACACAGTAATGCCACCACCCTAAAAATCCTCTGGGTTCAGCCTTCTCAACTTTCCTGCCCTTCACACTGCTTGCACTCACTTATGTTTTTATTGTCTCCATAGTTTTGCTTTTTCCCAAACATCATACAGTTGGAATCATACCACTGAGTTTTGTTTTGTTTTTTTTTACTTGCTGCTTCAGGTAAATAAAGTAACAATATATGAATTTTTGTTTTTCCCTTGGGCTCCAAATCTCTGCAGATGGTGACTGAAGCCATGATATTATAAGATGACTGCTCCTTGGAAGAAAAGCTGTGACAAACCTAGACAGAGTATCAAAATGCAGAGACATCACTTTGCTGACAAAGGTCCATATAGTCAAAGCTATGGTTTTTCCAGTAGTCATGTATGGATGTGAGAGTTGGACCATAAAGAAGGCTGAGTGCTGAAGAATGGATGCTTTTGAATTGTGGTGTTGGAGAAGACTTTTGGGAGTCCCTTGGATGGCAAGGAGATCAAACCAGTTCATCCTAAAGAAAATCAACCCTGAATATTCATTGGAAGGACTGATGCTGAAGCTGAAGCCGCAATACTTTGGCCCCTTGATGCGAAGAACTGACTCAATGGAAAAGACCCAGTGCTGGGAAAGATTGTAGGCAGGAGGAGAAGGGGATGGCAGAGGATGAGATGGTTGGATGGCGTCACTGACTCAATGGACATGAGTTTGAGTAAACTCCGGGAGATGGTGATGAATAGAGAAGACTGGTGTGCTCAGACGCAACTGAACTACAACAGCAGCAATGTAGAATAAGCAAGTGATTCTTAATGGACATATATTTTCCCACTGAAGATCTTGATGTGGCGAGGAAAAGGGTCTAGGATCAATGACTTTTAACCCTGGTAATTCTGACAACGAGGTTGTGATAAAAAGATGATGTCAAGTAAAATAAGAACAGAAAGCTTGAGAATCTTTGAACTGTTCAATCAACATATTTTCCAGAAGAGGTTAATCTATTCTGAAGTTTCCTGTGACTGTTACCATGAATTTGTAGAAGGTAGAATTTTCATCATTTTTATTCATTCAAAGAAATTTTAAAATTTCTTAAATGCAAATTACAGATGCTTGGCCACTTTTTCCATTCTAATTTCACTGAACCAAAGCTATGGCAAAAAAAAAAAAAAAAAAGATCACTAGTTGCTAAGTTTTTTAATGAATATTTTAGTCTTAATATTAGGTAAAGTTAGAATAAGCTAATCACAGATTTTATTTGATAGTTATGACATCATAAGTCAGAAAGACTCATCTACTTCAATAATTTGGGGCAAAAGATGTAAGAAAATTTTTTGAGAATATTGAGAAGCAAAGCATAGTATGTGGCTACATGCTTCACATACACCACTTCAAAGCTCTTATTTCCTAATGTCCTTTCTTATAATCCAAACTTCAGTTCAGTTCAGTCACTCAGTCGTGTCTGACTCTTTGCGACCCCATGAGTCACAGCACGCCAGGCCTCCCTGTCCATCACCAACTCCCGGAGTTCACTCAGACTCACTTCCATCGAGTCCGTGATGCCATCAGCCAACTTATCCTCTGCCGTCCCCTTCTCCTCCTGCCCCCAATTCCTCCCAGCATCAGAGTCTTTTCCAATGAGCCAACTCTTCTCATGAGGTGGCCAGAGCACTGGAGTTTCAGCTTTAGCATCATTCCTTCCAAAGAATTCCCAAGGCTGATCTCCTTTAGAATGGACTGGTTGGATTTCCTTGCAGTCCAAGGGACTCTCAAGAGTCTTCTTCAACACCACAGTTCAAATGCATCAATTCTTCGGTGCTCAGCCTTCTTCACAGTCCAACTCACACATCCATACATGACTACAGGAAAAATCATAGCCTTGACTAGACAGACCTTAGGTGGCTAACATCTCTGCTTTTGAATATGCTATCTAGGTTGGTCATAACTTTCCTTCCAAGAAGTAAGCGTCTTTTAATTTCATGGCTGCAATCACCATCTGCAGTGATTTTGGAGCCCAAAAAAATAAAGTCTGACACTGTTTCCACTGTTTCCCCATCTATTTCCCATGAAGTGATGGGACCGGATGCCATGATCTTCGTTTTCTGAATGTTGAGCTTTAAGCCAACTTTTTCACTCTCCTCTTTCACTTTCATCAAGAGGCTTTTTAGTTCCTCTTCACTTTCTGCCATAAGGGTGGTGTCATCTGCATATCTGAGGTTATTGATATTTCTCCCGGCAATCTTGATTCCAGCTTGTGTTTCTTCCAGTCCAGCGTTTCTCATGATGTACTCTGCATATAAGTTAAATAAGCAGGGAGACAATATACAGCCTTGACGTACTCCTTTTCCTATTTGGAACCAGTCTGTTGTTCCATGTCCAGTTCTAACTGTTGCTTCCTGACCTGCATACAGGTTTCTCAAGAGGCAGGTCAGGTGGTCTGGTATTCCCATCTCTTTCAGAATTTTCCACAGTTTATTGTGATATACACAGTCAAAGGCTTTGGCATAGTCAATAAAGCAGGAATAGATGTTTTTCTGGAACTCTCTTGCTTTTTCCATGATCCAGTGGATGTTGGCAATTTGATCTCTGGTTCCTCTGCCTTTTCTAAAACCAGCTTGAACATATGGAAGTTCGCGGTTCACGTATTGCTGAAGCCTGGCTTGGAGAATTTTGAGCATTACTTTACTAACGTGTGAGATGAGTACAATTGTGCGGTAGTTGGAGCATTCTTTGGCATTGGCCTTCTTTGGGATTGGAATGAAAACTGACCTTTTCCAGTCCTGTGGCCACTGCTGAGTTTTCCAAATTTGCTGGCATATTGAGTGCAGCATTTTCACAGCTGCTTTTATCAACCAGACCTTTTTTTCCAAAAATTTTCTCAAAGTGAAAAAATCAGTAATACATACCCACTTTATCTGCTCATAACTCCCTCTTCTCTTCTAATATCTTTTCAGCCTTCTACAACTTGATCAATGCTTGCCATTAATAAATTTTGAAAGTAAGAAAAGTTAATGATGACCAACTCAAATGAGAATCCTAGTGGGAAAATCATTGTGATTCTTTATCAGAAAACTCTTAATTGTCATCTGAACTGACTTTAATATTTTAAACTAAATAACAGGATACTTTCTCACGAGATGACATTTTAAAACAAGAATGAGTGAAGAGAAATTTACTCTGAAATATGAGAAGTTGCTTCTTATTTTGTACCGGGGGAATTCGTGATGCTATTGAGGGATATGAAACCCCTGTCTGAAAAATAACTTGAACTAGTATCCATAGAAATCACTGCTTTGGGAATTTGACAATTTTAATTTAAAACAAGTTCATGGCTTAATCTATGTGCAAACTTATACTTTTCCTTGAATTTCCATTTTTCTAAAGCTCTTGATTGAAGATGAGTCCCTGTTAAGAAATGCAACCTCCCTGTCAGTCCACAGGGGATATGCAATAACTGTGAGGCATGGGCCTTTGTTGAAGACAGCTTTGCCATGACCTACCTGGCATATCCCTTAATCTCTCTGAACTCAGCCTCCTCATCTGTGAGATGTCTGTAAAACTAATGATTTCACTGAGTTGTCATGAGGATTAAATGAGATATATACAAAGTGGCCATTGTATAGAAGGTACTCAGTAAACATTAGCTTCTCCCCTACATTTACATGTATATGTTAGCAAGGTTATGTAATAACAGATGTGTGAACAAGACTGGAATTTCCAGTTCTTATTTACAGATCTCAATTTATGTTTAATAATTAACACTAATACACACAAGTTTACAGAGAATAAAATAACTTATGAACACAGCCAGACATCTTACATCTTCATGCTTTTAATGTGTTGTAAAATGTCCTTGAACTTTTTCAGTGTCTTCAAATGCTGTGTTCTTCGATCTCACTTTTCCTCAAGGTACCATTGGGGGTCTCACCTGCCAGTCTCTCCATAAGCCCCTCTGATCAGCTCCACAGTCTACAAAGTCCTCAAGAATGCCAGGGAATTTCACTCAATCAGAGCATTTTTATTAGCACACTACTAGAGAGCTTCTGACACAAGTGCAAATGGATAAATGTTTATAACTGTCATCTGTTCTCTACTGGACATATAGGATACAGTCCTTGAGCATTTTATTACATCAAGACTGTAACATAATGTGTTGTAGGTAAGGAAGATATTCATCATTTGGCGATTGCCCTGCATGTGATATTCAGATTCTCAAAGCCTTGAAAGACAGCAAATGTCTATGATCCCCCAGTGAGAGGTGATGAGAGATATTAACTATATAGCACATGCCAAAATCACTTTTCTTGGCATCCAAAGATACCTACAGCAGCTTAGAGCAAAGAATACTAGGTTGGGAGTTCAACCTGGTATATTTCAGAACCTCAGATGTGTGTCCTGCAAGAGGAATAGTAAAGACTCTTCCAGCACTATCATTCAAGAATCAAACTTGTTGTGCTTCAGTCGGTAAGTCACGTGCAACTCTTTATGACCCCCATTGATTACAGCACACCAGGTTTCACTGTCTGTCACCATTTCTTGGAATTTGCTCAAACTCACGTTCATTGAGTCAGTGATGCCATCCAACCATCTCATCCTCTGTCATCCCCTTCTCCTCTTGCCTTCAATCTTTCCCAACATCAGGGTCTTTTCCAATGAGTCAGCTCTTCACATTAGGTGGCCAAAATACTGGACCTTCAGCTTCAGCATCAGTCCTTCCGATGAATATCAGGGTTGATTTCCTTTAGGATTGACTGGTTTGATCTCCTTGCTGTCCAGTGGACTCTCAAAGAGTCTTTTCTAACACCACAGTTCCAAAGCATCAATCCTTCTGCCTTCTTTGCAGTCCAAATCTCACATCCATACATGACTAAAGGGACCTTTGTTGGCAAAGGGATGTCTCTACTTTTTAATATGCTGTCTAGGTTTACCATAGCTTTTCTTCTAAGGAGTAAGCATCTTCTAACATGAATGCAGTCACTATCCACAGTGATTTTGGAGCCTAAGAAAATAGTCTGTCACTGTTTCCATTTTTTCCCCATCTATTTGCCATGAAGTGATGGGAACAGATGCTATAATCTTCATTTTTTGAATGTTGAATTTTAACCCAGCTTTTTCACTCTTCTCTTTCACCTTCATCTAGAGGCGCTTTAGTTCCTCTTTGCTTTTCTGCTATAAGGGTGGTGTTATCTGCATATCTGAGGTTATTGATATATCTCCTGGCAATCTTGATGCCAGCTTGTGAGTTATCCAGCCTGGCATGTAACATGATGTACTCTGAATAGAAATTAAATAAGCAGGGGGACAATATACAGCCTTGACATACTATTTATCCCAATTTTGAACCAGTCCATTTTTCCATGTCTGTTTCTAACTGTTGCTTCTTGACCTGCATACTGGTTCCTCAGAAGGCAGGTAATGTGGTCTGGTATTCCCATCTCTTTAAGAATTTTCCACAGTTTCTTGTGATCTACACAGTCAAAGGCTTTAGTGTAGTTAATGAAGGATATGTTTTTTCTGGAATTCTCTTGCTTTTTCTATGATCCAATGGATGTTGGCAATTGATTCTGGTTCCTCTGCCTTTTCTAAATCCAGCTTGTACATCTGGAAGTTCTTGGCTCATGTACTGTTGAAGCCTAGCTTGAAGGATTTTGAGCATTACCTTGCTAGCATGTGAAATGACTGCACAAATAAGGCAAATAAATTGTTGATTCTATAAAGCACTACACACCTGGGTTATTGGGGTCATCTTTGTTTAGCTTATCAGAAGTGGACTTAAATCATTTCCAGAAATTCTCAATTTTTCCATTTTCAATGCAATGACAATCCCTTTTTTTCACTGTTACCTTCCTCAGTTTGGTGCAAACTCTAAAAAAAAAATCATCCTTGACACTACAACACTATTTAAGGAGATTTTTCAGATCAGTGTGCCAAGACCCACAGAAATCAAAGTCCTGGGCGCTGATTCACAGACTAATAAATCCTATCATTTTGCACTCTGCACTTATAAATTTCAGTTAGGAATTTTGCTATTCTATCTTTCTCTATTTTCCACAGGGAATGTG
Organism: Oreotragus oreotragus; assembly: GCA_006410675.1. Taxonomy (NCBI): domain Eukaryota; kingdom Metazoa; phylum Chordata; class Mammalia; order Artiodactyla; family Bovidae; genus Oreotragus; species Oreotragus oreotragus. Next base: position 9,531 of record SJYX01020322.1, read on the forward strand.
CTGTTGCTGTTGAATAGTGTTATTGGGTTTTACTCCATAAAGAGATTCTAGACTTTGTAACTAAACAAATTTGTCATCAATCATGAAACTGAGAACTTAGCTGTTGAATCTTCTGTGCTCTTTGCTTTTAAAATAAAATTTAAACAACCATCAAGCCTATTTATTGGCATCCTTACCTGATTAGTTAAAGAACCATTAGTGGTTTGAAGGGCAGACATGTATGTGGTGCTAAAGCACGTATGATGTATTTGACATTTCAGCAACTCTCACTGCTGCCTGTCAACTACTTCAGCTAAGCATCACTCACATCCATGTGGGCACCTAGACACAGGGGGACAGTCTCAGGAAATGGCACCTCCATGGTCCAATGATGGGTTGGAACATGAAAGCAGAACCTTAAACAAGTGACTAGTAGGAGAATTCTCTCTCAGCTTTAGAAATAATTTTAAAATTAGATGCCATTTTTACAGAAAACAAAATACGACACCAAGCCAGTTTCAGTACTTTGAGATGTCCAAATTCGTCAAACCCATGAAAAATGCACATTTGTGTACCAGAGAGAGAATATGATTATGTGTCCATGTATTTGGCTTGATTATACATGAAACAGGTGTGTGTTTGTATATGACATAGATCCACATTTAGGCATATATAAATATTCCAGTAACAACCAAACCAAATATTTTTAAAAATTAGCTCCAACTAACTTAATGATCAGTAAGAAAGGAAATATAGCCAATTCTCCGTAATTCATGTTACTAGTTTTAAAACACAAAATGGATACTTTTTATCAAATTCCAATTTTGCTTCATAATGCAAAATGTGGTGATTTTGGAATGCATTTGTTTGTGCTAAAACTGTCCACTCGGACAGAGAGCAGCTACTTCAGGAGCTACAAGAAGTAGCCCGAGAATGAGTCAAACAATGTTATTTACCAAGTGCCTGGCATTTCAAAACCTTGAAAGTCAAAACATCCCCATTTTCCTGATGAGAAAACTGAGACCCAAGCCATGGTTGTCACAACTAGAATCCCAATCTGCACTATCCCCAAACCCAAACTTCCTAAAATTATCACATTTTAATTTTTTTATTATTATTTTTACTTTACAATCTTGTATTGGTTTTGCCATACATCAACATGAATCTGCCACAAGTGTAGACGC
>SJYX01020322.1:11329-53952 GCA_006410675.1 Oreotragus oreotragus
TACTATTTATCCCAATTTTGAACCAGTCCATTTTTCCATGTCTGTTTCTAACTGTTGCTTCTTGACCTGCATACTGGTTCCTCAGAAGGCAGGTAATGTGGTCTGGTATTCCCATCTCTTTAAGAATTTTCCACAGTTTCTTGTGATCTACACAGTCAAAGGCTTTAGTGTAGTTAATGAAGGATATGTTTTTTCTGGAATTCTCTTGCTTTTTCTATGATCCAATGGATGTTGGCAATTGATTCTGGTTCCTCTGCCTTTTCTAAATCCAGCTTGTACATCTGGAAGTTCTTGGCTCATGTACTGTTGAAGCCTAGCTTGAAGGATTTTGAGCATTACCTTGCTAGCATGTGAAATGACTGCACAAATAAGGCAAATAAATTGTTGATTCTATAAAGCACTACACACCTGGGTTATTGGGGTCATCTTTGTTTAGCTTATCAGAAGTGGACTTAAATCATTTCCAGAAATTCTCAATTTTTCCATTTTCAATGCAATGACAATCCCTTTTTTTCACTGTTACCTTCCTCAGTTTGGTGCAAACTCTAAAAAAAAAATCATCCTTGACACTACAACACTATTTAAGGAGATTTTTCAGATCAGTGTGCCAAGACCCACAGAAATCAAAGTCCTGGGCGCTGATTCACAGACTAATAAATCCTATCATTTTGCACTCTGCACTTATAAATTTCAGTTAGGAATTTTGCTATTCTATCTTTCTCTATTTTCCACAGGGAATGTGCTGTTGCTGTTGAATAGTGTTATTGGGTTTTACTCCATAAAGAGATTCTAGACTTTGTAACTAAACAAATTTGTCATCAATCATGAAACTGAGAACTTAGCTGTTGAATCTTCTGTGCTCTTTGCTTTTAAAATAAAATTTAAACAACCATCAAGCCTATTTATTGGCATCCTTACCTGATTAGTTAAAGAACCATTAGTGGTTTGAAGGGCAGACATGTATGTGGTGCTAAAGCACGTATGATGTATTTGACATTTCAGCAACTCTCACTGCTGCCTGTCAACTACTTCAGCTAAGCATCACTCACATCCATGTGGGCACCTAGACACAGGGGGACAGTCTCAGGAAATGGCACCTCCATGGTCCAATGATGGGTTGGAACATGAAAGCAGAACCTTAAACAAGTGACTAGTAGGAGAATTCTCTCTCAGCTTTAGAAATAATTTTAAAATTAGATGCCATTTTTACAGAAAACAAAATACGACACCAAGCCAGTTTCAGTACTTTGAGATGTCCAAATTCGTCAAACCCATGAAAAATGCACATTTGTGTACCAGAGAGAGAATATGATTATGTGTCCATGTATTTGGCTTGATTATACATGAAACAGGTGTGTGTTTGTATATGACATAGATCCACATTTAGGCATATATAAATATTCCAGTAACAACCAAACCAAATATTTTTAAAAATTAGCTTCAACTAACTTAATGATCAGTAAGAAAGGAAATATAGCCAATTCTCCGTAATTCATGTTACTAGTTTTAAAACACAAAATGGATACTTTTTATCAAATTCCAATTTTGCTTCATAATGCAAAATGTGGTGATTTTGGAATGCATTTGTTTGTGCTAAAACTGTCCACTCGGACAGAGAGCAGCTACTTCAGGAGCTACAAGAAGTAGCCCGAGAATGAGTCAAACAATGTTATTTACCAAGTGCCTGGCATTTCAAAACCTTGAAAGTCAAAACATCCCCATTTTCCTGATGAGAAAACTGAGACCCAAGCCATGGTTGTCACAACTAGAATCCCAATCTGCACTATCCCCAAACCCAAACTTCCTAAAATTATCACATTTTAATTTTTTTATTATTATTTTTACTTTACAATCTTGTATTGGTTTTGCCATACATCAACATGAATCTGCCACAAGTGTAGACGTGTTCCCCATCCTGAACCCCCCTCCNATCAAACTATGGTTTTTCCAGTAGTCATGTGCAGATATGAGAGTTGAACCATCAAGAAGCCTGAGCACTGAAGAATTGATGCTTTTGAACTGTGGTGCTGGAGAAGACTCTTGAGAGTCTGTTGGACAGCAAGGAGGTTAAATCAGTCAATCCTAAAGGAAATCAAGCCTGAATATTCATTGGAAGGACTGATGCTGAAGCTTAAGCTCCAATAATTTGGTCACCTGATACAAAGAACCAACTCATTATAAAAGACCCTGATGCTGGGAAAGATTGAAGGCAGGAGGAGAAGGTGGCAACACAGGATGAGGTGGTTGGATGGCATTACCGAATCAATAGACATGAGTTTGAACTAACTCCTAGAGACAGTGAAGGACAGGGAAGCCTGGTGTGTTGCAGCCATGGGGTTGCAAAGAGTTGGACAAGACAGAGCGACTGAACAACAACATTTATGCTCACCAATCTATAGAATGCTAATATTAAGGTCAGTTTTGGGTTGCTTAAGGAAAGAACGTTGTGTGTTTTTGATAAAAAAGGTATGAGGAATGGATTGTATTTTATGAAGGGAAAAGGAAGTATGTCTGACTTACAAGTGACTGTTTCAGGATGTAAGAACAATCAATGTATACTGAAAATGATACGAAGGTTTGTGGATAGTGGACCCTGAGCACAGAGTTTTGGGCAGGGTCAGGACAGACTAAGTTTAAAATAAATTTAATTAAGTTTACTTTTAAATGAATTTAAAAGTAAGTTTAATTAAGTTTACTTTTAAATGAATTTAAAAGTAAGTTCATGTAAAAAAATAAATAAATACAAAAAAAAAAAATAAAATGAAGCTAATAGTATCTAAAAAAAATAAAAAATAAATAAATAAAAGTAAGTTGGTGTAAAAACTTGAATTTGACTCTTCTCTCCATTAAGAGGATATGCTTTCTTCAGATGTTGAACTGCCTTTGATAGATTTAAGTTTCTTTACCTCTTAAATAAGCTGTTCTTTATTTGCCTTTGAAATCCTTCTTGGTTACTTTGGCTAAGTAAATAGCTGTTGTCACCATGACCTATGATCCTATCTGACCAAATGTTCTAAACTCTTTTGATATTTATTGACAACACTTCCTAAATCAAAAACTAATGAAACACTTTTGACTTCTTACTAACATTGGGATGCTTCAGAGGGCCCCTGAAACATCCCAAAGAGAGATATTAAACTAATTAGGTTCATTTGGTATGTCAAATTATATGGGAAGTATTGTCAAATGAGCAATAAATCTCCTCAGGTGTGGTAAATATTATTAATACAAATATCCTAGAAATTATGTGCCTGCTCAGTCGCTTCAGTCGTATCTGACTCTGTGCGACCCCACGGACTGTAGCCCACTGGGCTCCTCTGTCCGTGGGATTCTCCAGGCAAGAATACTGGAGTGGGTTGCCATGCCCTCCTCCAGGGGATCTTCCTGACCCAGGATGAAACCCACATCTCTTACACCTACCTGCATTGACAAGTGGGCTCTTTACCACTAGCACCATCTGGGAAGTCCTAGTTTCTAAAATTTGGATAGGTCCTGGTAAAATGTTATCAGTCATAATTCTAGTTACTTTCTTAAAGTGCTGTCACTGTGGTAACCAATTTTTGCAAAAATGCTTTCTCTTCAAGAAGAGTTATAGAAAGGACTTTTGGATAAATATTTTAATGGGATACCTGACAGCTTCACAATGATTAGCAAAATGACAGGTTTGGTGTGGGAGACTCATGGCTGAAATATTTACTTATAATTCCACTAATGTTATTAGCTATATTATTTGTATTTTGCCTGTTTTACAAGATTATTTTTTCGAGTATTACCAAGTGTATGACTGAGCCACAAATGAAAATAACGAGGACTAGACTTGAAGCAGCTGATCAAATGTATAACTCGGTATGTGATCAGTTCAGTCACTCAGTCGTGTCTGACTCTTTGCGACCCCATGAACCCCAGCACGCCAGGCCTCCCTGTCCATCACCAACTCCCAGAGTCCACCCAAACCCATGTCCATTGTGTTGGTGATGCCATCCAACAATTTCATCCTCTGTTGTCCCCTTCTTCTCCTGCCTTCAATCCTTCCCGGCATCAGGGTTTTTTCAAATGAGTCATCTCTCCACATCAGGTGGCCAAAGTTTTGGAGTTTCAGCTTCAGCATCAGTCCCTCCAATGAACACCCAGGACTGATCTCCTTTAGGATGGACTGATTGGATCTCCTTGCAGTCCAAGGGACTCTTAAGAGTCTTCTCCAACAACACAGTTCAAAAGCATCAATTCTTTGGCGCTTAGCTTTCTTTACAGTACAACTCTCACATCCATATATGACTACTGGAAAAACCATAGCCTTGACTAGATGGACCTTTGTTGGCAAAGTAATGTCTCTGCTTTAATATGCTGTCTAGTTTGGTCATAACTTTCCATCCAAGGAATAGGCGTCTTTTAATTTCATGGCTGCAATCACCATCCACAGTGATTTTGGAGCTCAGAAAAATCAGCCACTGTTTCCAGTTTCCCCATCTATTTTCCATGAAATGATGGGCCCGGATGCCATGATCTTAGTTTTCTGAATGCTGAGCTTTAAGCCAACTTTTTCACTCTCTTCTTTCACTTTCATCAAGAGGGTCTTTAGTTCTTCTTCACTTTCTGCCATAAGAGTGGTGTCATCTGCATATCTGAGATTATTGAAATTTCTCCCGGCAATCTTGATTCCAGCTTGTGCTTCCTCCAGCCCAGCATTTCTCTTAATGTACTCTGCATATAAGTTAAATAAGCAGGGTGACAATATACAGCCTTGATATACTCCTTTTCCTATTTGGAACCAGTCTGTTGTTCCATGTCCAGTTCTAACTGTTGCTTCCTGACCTGCATACAGATTTCTCAGGAGGCAGGTCAGGTGGTCTGGGATTCCCATCTCTTTCAGAATTTTCCAGTTTATTGTGATCCACACAGTCAAAGGCTTTGGCATAGTCAATAAAGCAGAAATAGATGTTTTTCTGGAACTCTCTTGCTTTTTCCATGATCCAGCAGGTGTTGGCAATTTGATCTCTGGTTCCTCTGCCTTTTCTAAAACCAGCTTGAACACCTAGAAGTTCACAGTTCACATATGTGATCAGTGATGGTAATAGTGTAACCATCACTGATCACATATGTGGGAAGATGCAGAGAAGGTATACTTTCCTGGACCATAACTAGAAGACAGGTCTCCAGAGATCTTTGACTATTAATTAAGACCTAGTCCAGTAAAAGTACACTGAGTGGCCTCTTGGCAAAATCTCCAGAACTAGGAATGAGCCTTCCTAGCAACGTGGGGATGAAATGATCATGAAATACCTCCCAAAGTATGGTCCAGTTTATGACCATGAGACGGAGAAGGCCATGGCAACCCACTCCAGTACTCTTGCCTGGAGAATTCCATGGATGGAGGAGCCTGGTGGGCTACAGTCCATGGGGTCTCGAAGAGGCGGACACGACTGAGTGACTTCACTTTCACTTTTCACTTTCATGCATTGGAGAAGAAAATGGCAACCCACTCCAATGTTCTTGCCTGGAGAATCCCAGGGAGAGAGGAGCCTGGTGGGCTGCTGTCTGTGGGGTCGCACAGAGTCGGACACGACTGATGTGACTTAGCAGCAGCAGCATGACCATGAGACAGCCCTGTCAATTACAAACTGGCACTTGCCAAGATCATTTGCCATAACTGAACAACAACGATAACAATGAGGGCATTTGCCATCTGCCTCTGCAGGGATTGAACCCTGTGCTGCTGCAGCTATTGACCTTCAACACCCTCTGAAGGGTATTACAGTGAAGAGTGAGACACTCTGGCTCCAGGGAAATTGGTGGAACAGGTCTTTAGATAGTGAGGTATTTTCAGAAACTGATTTCATGATCCCAGTCCTTGACTCTCTTCATATTTAGAAAAGCACTGAATCCCTTCGTGGTGACATCGGCTCCTCATGCCTAGTAGAAAACCTTTTGTAAAGTAAGCACTTGACTGCATTGAACTCCTCCTTCACCAAAATCTTATGTATCGAACTTCCCCAACTACCTCTTTGGAGCAGTCCGAGGTGCTGTCTTCCAGGCTACAGTCCTCATTTTATCCCAAGTAAAACTTAATTCATAACTCTCATGTTGTGCATCTTTTCGGTCAACAGTATATTGAAAGTAAGTTAGATAATTCTCTATTAAATATTTAATTTATTTGTGTATAACGAGTTTCTTTGGTTAACAAATTCTTTGAACCTGAAATGGAAGTTGAAGCTTTTGGCAAAACAGCAGGATGATGGAGGACAAGATAAATGATCACATATTCCTTATTCTCGAAGTTAAGAAGTCTCCCACTAGACACGCACAGAAAGGCTCGTTGGAGGTCAAAAATGGAGGGGGTGCCACCCCATAGCAAGTGATGTCAACCTACACACAGGCCTCTTTGATGGAACCCATTTTGGTTAAGAGGTGTGCACACATGGGAGCACCCTGAGATAAACCCAATATGGACTCAGCAGCAGGCAAAGTAAGATGATTGGCCAAAGGAAATTCAGGAAGAAACACTCATAAAAGTGATTTAAGCTACCTCGAGGCCACAAATCTCCTTCTGAGCCTGCCTATGTGTCCATCCACACAAACTCTTTTTCCTTCTAATAAAGACTTGTTTCACTACTTTCTGTTTCTATGGGGAAATTCCTTTTACACAGCTACTGGGTGAGGGCCTTGTCACTGGTTGCTGTCCCTGGTGGTCTAGTGGCTAGGACTCAGCGCTCCCTCCTTCCCTGGCTCCATTTCTGTCTTTGGCAGGGAACAGATATACCCTGCTTCAAATGGTAGCAGGCCATCTGTCTGTCTCCCACCTATTTCCCCAGTGTCAGCTAGATTCCATGCTGGACTACAAAGCCCCTGCCCCAGATTTCACAGCAATAGTCAGGGTTGAGGTAGGTGTGGGACAGTGGTGGAACATAAGCCAGTAAGCTACGCTTGGATCCCGAATAGGATCAAAGATCACAGAGACCCTGGGCTTCCCTGGTAGCTCAGCTGGTAAACAATCTGCCTGCAATGCAGGAGACCCTCGGTTCAATCCCTGGGATGGGAAGAGCTGCTGGAGAAGGGATAGACTACTCACTCCAGTATTCTTGGGCTACCCTGGTGACTCAGCTGGTAAAGAATCCGCCTGCAGTGTGGGAGGCCTGGGTTCAATCCCTGGGTTGGGAAGATCCCCTGGAGGAGGGAACAGCTACCCACTCAAAGAACTGATGCTTTTGAACTGTGGTGTTGGAGAAGACTCTTGAGAGTCCCTTGGACTGCAAGGAGATCAAATCAGTTCATCCTAAAGGAAATCAACCTTGAATATTCATTAAAAGGACTCATGCTGAAACTGAAGCTCCAATACTTTGGTCACCTCATGCAAACAGCCAACTCACTGGGAAAGACCATGATGCTGGGAAAGATTGACCACAAGAGGAGAGGGTGACAGAGGATCAGATGGTTAGGTAGCATCACTGACTCAGTGGACTTGAACGTGAGCCAATTCTGGGAGATAGTGGAGGAGAGGGAAGCCTGTGTGCCGCAGTTCATGGGGGTGCAGTCAGACACGAACAACACGACAAGAGCAATCACAGAAAGCCCCTTTCAACTGCACCCGAGCTTATGGTCATGAAGTGCCTTTTGGAAAGAAGGGGAGAAGGGCGCTGGAGGTTGGCCAAGGTCCAGTGGCCAGTGACTTAATCATGTTCTGAAGGAGATCAGTCCTGGGTGTTCATTGGAAGGACTGATGCTAAAGCTGAAACTCCAATACTTTGGCCACCTCATGCGAAGAGTTGACTCATTGGAAAAGACTCTGATGCTGGGAGGGATTGGGGGCAGGAGGAGAAGGGGACGACAGAGGATGAGATGGCTGGATGGCATCACCGACTCGATGGACGTGAGTCTGAGTGAACTCTGGGAGTTGGTGATGGACAGGGAGGCCTGGCGTGCTGCGATTCATGGGATCGCAAAGAGTCGGACATGACTGAGCGACTGAACTGAACTGAAGTAATGAAATCATATAAAAATGCCAAAGGAAGGGCTCCAGAGAGCTTTTAGGTTTTTGAACCATAACTCATCTACATTTCAGGTTCCAAACTCTGTAGGGGCAGAAGCTCCTGGATTGGTGACCTCGCCCTATGTAATCTCTTCATCTGGCTGTTCATTCATATACATTAATATCCTTTGTAAAAACCATTAATATCCTTTGTAATCTAGTAGGTAGACTGGCTTCCTGAGTTTTGTGGGGTACTCTAGCAAGTTAATCCAAACTGAGGAGGAGGTTGTGGGAACTTCTGATTTACAGCCATTGATCAGAAGCACAGGTAACAAGCTAGATTTACAAGTGGCCTATGAAATGGGTGCAGTCTGGTTGGACTTGGCTACTAACCTGTGGAATCTGATGCTGTCTCCAGGCAGATAGTGTTAGAACTGAATTAAATTTGTGGGCTACTTTGTCTGTGTCCTCTGAGAATTAAATTAGTTTCTGATGGTGTGGAAGAAACACACACATTGGGGATGGTATTTTAAATTGCTATTTGAAGGCATATCCATGTGTTTCAGCAGTCAGTAAAAATAAATGTTGTACTGATCACTGAATAAGTCTAAGACATGGTGTGAATGACAGCCAACTCACCCATAATCACCTATCCCCACATCACCCAATAATAGCTACAGATGTTTTACTTTTCATCTATTAAGAAATAATAAAAGTATTAACAATATAAAATGCTGTATTTAATATGGACACAGTGAATGAAGCTATATGAAAAAAATGGGAATAATCAAGAGTGGTGGGGTTTAGATTTTATTACTATTATTTTAACTTTTTTTTTGGCTGGGCTGCTCAGCATATGGGATCTTAGTTTCCTGATAAGGGTTCCAGCTGGCGCTCCCTGCACTGGAAGCATGGAGTCTTCCCCACTGGACCACGAGGGAAATCCGTATTTTAACATTTAAAAAATATTGTTGCCATATTATTACTAATGAAATATGAATTTCATTACTAATTAATTAATTACTAATGAAATCATAGCACCATTACCATCACCAAAACATCACTACCACCATTAATTCTATTAGCAATGTCCTTTTAAAAATACACAAGACCTGGGAAATCCCCTGAGGTCCAGTGGTTAGGACACGGCACTTTCAATGTCAGGGCCTGAGTTCAAGCCATGGTCAGAGTTCAATCTGTGGTCGAGGAACTAAGATCCCACAAGCCATGTGGCACGGCCAAAAAAATCACACACACATACAAGACTTATAAGATATTATGGGTAATGGAGAAGAAGAGAGGTTGTTCTAAATATGAGTACAAATGTGGCTGATGTGTGGAAGACACATTTTCCTGTATAAGATTTAATTATAATTCTGAAGGCCAAGAGAGGAAGCAATAAATCCATGGAAGGGAAGTGACAGGCTTCTATTTGCTTAGTGTTTAGGAGCAGGTCTGATATTGACATTACTGCTGATGAGAACAGCATCCTTTCAGACAAAAGTAGGAGCCAGTCTTCTACATGCAGATACCTAGTACAACATCAGCACTCAGGAACTCAGCAGTTTGCTCCCGCTGTAAGTTGGGCACTACAGAGAGTGACCTCTTAATAAATTGTTCAGTGGCTGCTCAGAAACGTGCCTGACTGTAGATGACCCAGTGAGCCTGTATTTCCCACTAGTCATGTAGTTTAAGAAGCTTCTCTTTCGTAATGTCAAAATCTTTAGCAGGGTTCAATTTTGCTCACTTCTCCATTCAAATAACTGAGTTTTGAAGTTCAACTACTGACTGAGTAAAGTTTACTCATGTGGATGTTTAGAGAGGCTGAATATGCAGAAAAGGGAAAAGAAAATAAAAATACTTGGTAATATGGTTGGGGAGAGAAGATTATTTCAGAGATGGGGAGGAAATTTTGGTAGATGGGCAATTTTGGCCAATAAGAGGATTATCACATGAACATGTGCATCTGAATGTGTGTGGGGGGTACACCAGGGCAGTGGGTAGTGGAGGTAGCAGATAAAAGGGGCTAAGAAAAGAGACTTGTGACATATCTGCCTCCATCACAACATTATCAAAGCACTGGCTGCAGCCCCTCATAAGCAGATAGATGTACCTGGAAAGCTGTAACTAGCTTCTTCCAGTTTAGCCCAGCTTGCCCTGACTAGGCTGATCCATTTCCGACCCTTCATTTCCTAGTCTGATGGAAAACTACTCCTCAGGTATTGGAGGGAAGACGGGCTAAAAAGACAAGAAGTGGAAAATGCTGTTCTAGGCAGTGGGACCTGGAAACCAGGCATTCTTTCTGGGACAGACTTGAAGCATTAAGTTTAACTACAGTTGGAAAGAGAGTGGTAGCAAGGGCTCCACGTGGTTCTAGGAACGCACCTAGAAAGTGAGGCCCCGGGGAGTGATGGGAGCTTGATTCATGTGAGACTTACTTCTCTGGCATCAATTGCATCAGCCTGAAGCATTGTAAATTCAGATTCTGAAGAAGGCCTGTAGCATGTAAAATAACAGCACAAATTCATGTTCATTGTGTCAGTGATGTTATCTAACCATCGAGTCCTCTGTAACTCCCTTCTCTTGCCCTCAATCTTTCCCAGCATCAGGGTCTTTTCCAGTGAGTTGGCTCTTCGCATCATGTGGCCAAAATATTGAAGTTTCAGCATCAATCCTTCCAATGAATGTTCAGGGTTGATTTCCTTTAGAATTGATTGATTTGATCTCCTTGCTGTCCAAGGGACTCTCAAGAGTCTTCTCCAGCACCACAATTTGGAAGTATCAATTCTTTGGCGCTCAGCCTTCTTTATGGTCCAACTCTCACATCCGTACATGACTACTGGAAAAACCATAGCTTTAACTATACAAACCTTTGTCAGCAAAGTGATGTCATGTCTCTGTTTTTTAATATGCTATCAATTTACTGTAGGGGAGCAAAATTTGCTGCCCCCAAAAGTTGTATCGATATGTAGATTATTTCAAGCTGAGAACAATCAAGACCCAATGGACTCAAGAAGAAACTTTGACCGTCCTTCTAACTGCCTAGAGAATGTGGATAGAGGACTTGTTCCAAAAAGGGGACCCATCACTGTAGATAACATCCAGGAGTCTTTTATGACCATATGTAAGCCTTAGACAACTTTTTTCCTTGACACTAGAAATAGATTCCTTAATTTTGGGGAAGCCTTAATATACATGTATTTAAAAGCCAAATTTCATAATCTCTTTACAATCACCACATATTTCTTAGGAAATTGCTCTTTTAAGATTAAGTAAGTGATTAGTTGGGGCTTGCCTGGTGGCTCAAATGGTAAAGAATCTGCCTGCAATGTGGGAGACCTGGATTGGATCTCTGCGTCAGGAAGATCCCCTGGAGGAGGAAATGGGAACCCACTCCAGTATTCTTGCCTGGAAAATCCCATGGACAGAGAGAGAAGCCTGGTTGGGTACAGTCCATAGGCTCACAAAGAGCCGGATACAGCTGAAGTGACTTAGCACGCAGCATGCACAAACGATTAATTACCTTATTTAGCTTTTTAATAAATGCCATTCTGGGCAAATTGGCTATTTGTAAATGTAATTTTGATGTACAATAGTTTTAGTTAAACAACTACTCTATTAAGAATTTTAGGAAAAATATAATTTTGTTGAATATACCGAGAAAAGCCAGACAGGAGACTGGCTGAGCCCAGCATGATTTTAGAAATCTGAACCATCCATGTGGTCCTCTGACATTTTGTGACAACACATGTTCATGGATGTAGACACAAAGAGAGGAAACATTTATATATCCCATATAGACGGGATGTGGTTTCAGGTAAAGAGTACAGCCTTGGGAGTCAGGGTCCCTGGTGTTTTAGACTCACTAGTGCCACCGACAAGCTGTGTCACCTCAGGCAAGTTATTTAACCTTTTTTGCCTTAGTCCCCAACTTCAAGATGGTTATGATATTCAAAGTGCCACATCATCTGGTTTTTGTGATGATCAAATCAGTTGATGTATGTAAAATACCAAGACAGTGTGTGGCACACGTATAAACCACACCATGTATGGTTTGTGTCCACACTCTCATGCCTGGAGCGTGTGAATAAGTTATGTCGCACAGCAAAAAGGACTTTGCTGTTCTAACCCAGGTTCAGTTCAGTTCAGTTCAGTTCAGTCGCTCAGTTGTGTCCGACTCTTTGTGACCCCATGAATCGCAGCACGCCAGGCCTCCCTGTCCATCACCATCTCCCGGAGTTCACTCAGACTCACGTCCATCGAGTCAGTGATGCCATCCAGCCATCTCATCCTCGGTCGTCCCCTTCTCCTCCTGCCCCCAATCCCTCCTAGCATCAGAGTCTTTTCCAATGAGTCAACTCTTCACATGAGGTGGCCAAAGTTTTGGAGTTTCAGCTTCAGCATCAGTCCTTCCAATGAACACCCAGGACTGATCTCCTTTAGGATGGACTGGTTGGATCTCCTTGCAGTCCAAGGGACTCGCAAGAGTCTTCTCCAACATCACAGTTCAAAAGCATCAATTCTTCGGCGCTCAGCTTTCTTCACAGTCCAACTCCCACATCCATACATGACCACTGGAAAAACCATAGCCTTGACTAGACGGACCTTTGTTGGCAAAGTAATGTCTCTGCTTTTCAATATGCTATCTAGGTTGGTCAATATGCTATCTAGGTTGGTCATAACTTTTCTTCCAAGGAGTAAGCGTCTTTTAATTTCATGGCTGCAGTCACCATCTGCAATGATTTTGGAGCCCTCCAAAATAAAATTTGACACTGTCTCCACTGTTTCCCCATCTATTTCCCATGAAGTGATGGTGACAGATCTTAAAATAGGGAAAATTATCCTGGTTTGTCCAGTGTGGTCCAATCTAATCACAGAAGCCCCTAAAGCAGAGGACTTCCTCTGGCTAGAGGCAGAATAGTAGCAGCAGAACAGGGAATCAGTGGGACCCCAAACCTGAGAAGGATTTCTGCACTATTGCTGACCCTGAGAGGTAGGGTCCATGCTCAAGAACTGGAGAGAGGCCCCCAGGATCTAAAAGGTGATGCTGGCTGACAGCTAGTAAGGAAGCGAGGTTCTGAATAAACCTGGTAGTGAATTTTCCCCAGAGCTTGCAGATGAGAGCTCAGGCTGGTTGAAAACTTGACTTTGGCCTTGAGAGAACCAGAGAAGGGAAGTCGCTGAGCCCACTTATAGAACCGTGAGGGAATAAATGTGTGTTACTTGAGCTATGGGCTCCTTTGTGTTAAGCCACTGGAATTTTGAGTTTACGTGTAACTACCTCCTGGGCTTTCCAGGTGGTGCAGTGGTAAAGAATGCAGGAAATGTGGGTTCGATCCCTTGGTCAGGAAGATCCCCTGGAGGAGGAAATGGCAACCCACTCCAGTATTCTCTTCTGGAGAATCCCATGGACAGAGGAGCCCAGCAGGCTACAGTTCATGGGGTCAAAAAGAGTTGGACACGACTGAGCACATGTACATACACACCTGTAACCACTTCCTAGCTTATCCTAGCTAATGTACTAGTCTTGTAAACATAAATATTTACAAATTGGGAGAAAATCATTTAAGCCCTCAAATGCCATCTACTTTTTTCTCTTATAAAAACATTACAATGAAAACAAAAATCAAATGAAGATGGAAGTGTGTGGGAAAGGTTCTTGGCAGAAATACATGGAAATCAGTCAGTGTGTTTTCATCATTTCAGCTCATTAAACATATACTGAATATCTGCAAAACTATATTGGGCTTTGGGAGCACTGGATACAGAATTATATTAAGTCATCTCTACTTTTGATGAGCTTGTGGCTGAGCGGGGAGGCATAGTGAAAAGTGAAAGTGAAAGTTGGTCAGTCTTGTCCAACTCTTTGGGAGCCCATGGACTGTAGCCTGCCAGGCTCCTCTGTCCATGGGGATTCTCCAGCTAGAATACTGGAGTGGGTAGCTGTCCCCTTCTCTAGGGGATCTTCCCAATCCAGGGATCAAACCCAGGTCTCCCACATTTCAGGCAGATTCTTTACCATTTGAGCCACCAAGGAAGCCCAGGAATACTGGAGTGGGTAGCCTACCCCTTCTCCAGTGGATCTTCCTAACCCAGGAATGGAACCAGGGTCTCCTGTGTTGCAGGCATATTCTTTACCAGATGAGATCCCAGGGAAGCCTGGGGAGGCACAGAGGCAAGGGTAAACTGATGTCTATACTGTTTAGAGATAAGAGAGTGGCATAAAGTCGTGTGATGGGTGCGAGATTTTGTGATACAGGTCATGTGCTATCAACATTTAGAGAAGAGAATCTATTCGGGGTTGGGGTTGGGTTTGGCTGTCAGCAGCTTCATGGATACACAGGAGGAATATGCTCTTGGTTCCTCCTTGCCACCTCCACTTCTTTCTCATCTCTCTCTCTTGTTTTCGTCTATTCCCAGGTTCAATGCTGTCATCATGGCATCACAGAATTCTGAAATCTAAAAGGAAACTTAGAGATTATCTACTTATGAATGAGGAAACAAAATCAGAGAAAAGTGTGTCAACACAGCTAACTCAGCTAACTTCAGTAGACGTACAGTGAGAACTATTGCTCATTTGGTGGTCATTCATATATAATAGTATGTGACTAATCATATTGATGAATACTTATAAAACTTAATTTGTATTGGTAATTGATTATATCAGTCAGCAAACCACTGGTTCCTTAAATCTTTTCCTTCCCCAAAGATAGGAGGCTTGTGTGTCAAGCATTCACAGGCTTGCTTAGCAGATTCTTATAAGATTCTTTATTATGACCATTTTAAAACTTTCCACTCCCCTCAAGCTTGACCCAAACCCCATTTTGTGGCTCAAAATCACTGGTGGACCCAGCAAGAAACAAATAATACTCTCAAACCAACTCTGAAAGTTTAATAAGAGGATTTTCATAAAGCCATGTGCAAGATTTAAGGAAACCAATGGGGGAGGGTGCAGTATCTCAGAGGCAGTGAGAGTAGGAGGGCTATTGCCACCTTAATCCTGAAGATACAACCACAGGGAATGGTTGCCGGAACACTGGGAGGGTCGTTACATGGGGAGGCAGCCTGGCAACATATGTGGCCTTGAGTGCAGACACATAGCCAACACATGGCACCAGGCAGGGAGGGAGCTGGGGGAACCATAACCACCTTCAATCTACTCCATCCCTTCATCTCCTGTCAAGGTCTGTCATTGGCTGACCCCATCCCTATGTGGAGACAAGAGTGTTGCTGACTGAGTCCACACAGTTCAGCCTCCCAGGCTCAGAGCATGTAGAGAATATTGGAGGTCAAACAAGATATCCAGTATTTCTTCTCTTGACCCAACAAAGACCTGTTTTTTTTTCTGAAAAGATTAAGCCTTCCTAAGTTTAGATGTTTCTGATTCGTTCTTCAAATCTTTGGATATTTATCCATCCTGTTTCTGCAGAAATTCTTAATGCTCTTCTAGTAACTCAGGAGAGCATGTCAGAAAGTAAAACAAACACCATAATTGGGACAAACTGGAAAACATTCTAAGTTATGTTTAATAGCAAATCATCACCATACTTTAGCATTCTCCCTCTTAACAAATCATCTGTGGCCTTCATCACAAATGAACATAAGACTGAGACTGATAGGACCTAAGCAATGATTTAAAGGAGAGTTGTAATCTATATTTTAGAGTGAGCATTGGCCATGTTAGAATGGATGAAAGGGCAGTGAGATTAGAGCGGGGACAATTGAGTCTTGTGGTAACATAGATGAAGGCCATAGCAGCAGGGGTGAAGTGAGGGGCAGAAGGTGGAGATTTCAAGGAGGCACCTGGGCAAAAAATATAAGGGAAGTGAGAGTGAAGGACAGGAATGAGTGCAGGATGACTCTCAAGTTTTTAAGTTGGGTTGCTAAGAGGATCGGAGAAAGCAATGGCACCCCACTCCAGTACTCTTGCCTGGAAAATCCCATGGATGGAGGAGCCTGGTAGGCTGCAGTCCATGGGGTCTCTAAGAGTCGGACACGACTGAGCGATTTCCCTTTCACTTTTCACTTTCATGCATTGGAGAAGGAAATGGCAACCCACTCCAGTGTTCTTGCCTGGAGAATCCCAGGGACCAGGGAGCCTGGCAGGCTGCCGTCTCTGGGGTCGCACAGAGTTGGAAACAACTAAAGCGACTTAGCAGCAGCAGCAGTAGCAGCAGCAGCAGCTGAGAGGATAATGCTTAGTATTTGTCAGCCAGATAGTGGCATGCTTTGAGCTGCAAGGAATAAAAGACCAGCTAATAGTGGCTTAAGGCAGTATTTGCCAACCAGTGTGCCTAGCACAATAGTGCACAGCAAGTGTGTTTCAGATGCTCTGAAATACTGACCCAATTAGTTCTTGGGGCAACCAGGTGACAGCCTGGGGTGGCCTGGAGACCCTGGAGACAGTTACCTCTAGCCACGAGCATCCTCATCTGCTTACCCAAGTGTGTCATATGAACATCACTTTTTAATATGTACTATGAAATAGAAAAGTTTGGGACTGGCTTAAACATTAAATCGCATAAATTCTGATTGAAGTTAGATCCTAGGATTGGTTAATTCAGTAGCAAAACACAGTTGTTAGGAACCTGGAAGATTTCCATCTTTTCAAGGCAAGAATACTGAAGTGGCTTGCCATTCCCTTCTCCAGTGGACCACGTTCTGTCAGACCTCTCCGTCATGACCCGCCCGCCTTGGGCTGCCCTGCAGGCATGGCTTGGTTTCATTGAATTAGACAATGCCCTAGTCCTAGCGCGGGCCGCTTGCGAGAGCCCAGCCGGCACACTAAGCGCGGGCCGCTTGCGAGAGCTGGGCCGGCGCACTAAGCGCAGGCGAGAGGAGCTACCCCACGTCCGAGGTCAGGGGCAGCAACCTAGAGTGCCAGGCTGTGACGGCGCAGGAACGGCCTAGAGGAGCTACCCTATGTCTGAGGTCAGTGGCAGCCGGGAGGAGCTACCCCTCATCCGAGGTCAGTGGCGGCCGGGAGGAGACACCCCGTGTCTGAGGTCAGGGCGGCGGCCGGGAGGAGCTACCCCATGTCCGAGGTCAGAGGTGGCCAGGAAGAGACACCCCACGTCCGAGGCCAGGGGCGGCCGGGAGAAGCCACCTCGAGCCCAAGGCCAGGGGTGGTGACCCGGAGGAGCCACCCTGAGCCCGAGGCAAGGGGCGGCAGCTGGGAGAAGCCATCCATGCCCGAGGCCACAGCTGGCAGCCGGGAGGAGCAACCCGAGGAGCAGGGGATGCGCAGGCGCAGGAGGGCCTAGAGGAGCTGTCCCATGTTGAAGGTCAGGAGCTGCGGCGGTAAGGAGATACCCCTCGTCCAAGGTAAGGAGCAACAGCTGTGCTTTGCTGGAGCAGCCGTGATGAGACAACCATTGCCCAAGGTAAGGAAAACCCAAGTAAGATGGTAGGTGATGCAAGAGGGCATCAGAGGGCAGACACACTGAAACCATACTCGCAGAAAACTAGTCAATCTAATCACACTAGGACCAGGGCCCTGTCTAACTCAAGGCAAATTGGAAGTGGTCAAACAAGAGATGGCAAGGGTGAACGTCGACATTCTAGGAATCAGCGAACTAAAATGGACTGGAATGGGTGAATTTAACTCAGATGACCAATATATCTACTACTGTGAGCAGGAATCCCTCAGAAAAAATGGAGTAGCCATCATGGTCAACAAAAGAGTCCACGAAATGCAGTACTTGGATGCAATCTCAAAAACGACAGAATGACCTCTGTTTATTTCCAAGGCAAACCATTCAATATCATAGTAATCCAAGTCTATGCCCCAATCAGTATGCTGAAGAAGCTGAAGCTGAACGGTTCTATGAAGACCTACAAGACATTTTAGAACTAACACCCAAAAAAGATGTCCTTTTCATTATTTCCATGAATCAAGGCAAATTGGAAGTGGTCAAACAAGAGATGGCAAGGGTGAACGTCGACATTCTAGGAATCAGCGAACTAAAATGGACTGGAATGGGTGAATTTAACTCAGATGACCAATATATCTACTACTGTGGGCAGGAATCCCTCAGAAGAAATGGAGTAGCCATCATGGTCAACAAAAGAGTCCGAAATGCAGTACTTGGATGCAATCTCAAAAACGACAGAATGATCTCTGTTCGTTTCCAAGGCAAACCATTCAATATCACAGTTATCCAAGTCTATGCCCCAACCAGTAATGCTGAAGAAGCTGAAGTTGAACGGTTTTATGAAGACCTACAAAACCTTTTAGAACTAACACCCAAAAAAGATGTCCTTTTCATTATAGGGGACTGGAATGCTAAAGTAGGAAGTCAAGATACAGATTACTATATACAAAATATATAAATAACAAGGATCTACTGTATAGCACTGGGGCTTCCCTGGTGGCTCAGAGGGTACAGCGTCTGCCTGCAATGCTCGAGACCCGGGTTCGATCCCTGGGTCGGGAAGATCCCCTGGAGAAGGAAATGGCAACCCACTCCAGTATTCTTGCCTGGAGAATCCCATGGACATAGGAGCCTGGTAGGCCACAGACCATTGGGTCGAAACGAGTCGGACACGACTGAGCAACTTCACTTCACTGTATACAGCACAAGGAACTATACTCAATATCTTATGGTATTCCACTTAAAGTGAAGTCGCTTTATATCTTATAATGACCTCTAATGGAAAAGAATCTGAAGAATACATATCAGTTCAGCTCAGTTCAGTTCAGTCACTCATCATGTCCAGCTTTTTGTGACCTCATGAACTGCAGCAGACCAGGCCTCCCTGTCCATCACCAACTCCCAGAGCTTGCTCAAACTCATGTGCATTGAGTCGGTGATGCTGTCCAGCCATCTCATCCTCTGTCGTCTCCTTCTCCTCCCACCTTCAATCTTTCCCAGCATCAGGGTCTTTTCAAAAGAGTCAGCTCTTCACATCAGGTGGCCAAAATATTGGAGCTTCAGCTTCAACATCAGTTCCTCCAATGAACAGCCAGGACTGACTTCCTTTAGGATGGACTGGTTGGATCTCCTTGCAGTCCAAGGGACTCTCAAGAGTCTTCTCCAACACCACAGTTCAAAAGCATCAATTCTTCGGTGCTCAGCTTTCTTCACAGTCCAACTCTCACATCCACACATGACCANTGGACTGGTTGGATCTCCTTGCAGTCCAAGGGACTCTCAAGAGTCTTCTCCAACACCACAGTTCAAAAGCATCAATTCTTTGGTGCTCAGCTTTCCTTATAGTCCAGCTCTTACATCCATACATGACTACTGGAAAATCCATAGCCTTGACTTGACAAAACTTTGTTGACAAAGTAATGTCTCTGCTTTTTAATATGCTGTCTAGTTTGGTCACAACCTTCCTTCCAAAGAGTAAGCGTCTTTTAATTTCATGGCTGCAATCACCATCTGCAGTGATTTTGGAGCCCAAAAAGATAAAGTCAGCCACTGTTTCCATTGTTTTCCCATCTATTTGCCATGAAGTGATGGGACCGGATGCCATGATCTTAGTTTTCTGAATGCTAAGCTTTAAGCCATCTTTTTCACTTCCTCTTTCACTTTCAGAAGAATACATATACATGTGTATATATATGTATATCCATATATGTATACACACACATATATATATGTATATATACATATATATGTATGAAAGTGTTACTCAGTCATGTCTGACTCTTTGCAACCCCAGGACTATAGCCCAACAGGCTTCTCCATCTGTGGAATTCTCTAGACAAGAATACTGGGGTGGATAGCCATTCCCTTCTCCAGGTGGATCTTACCGACTCAGGGGTTGAACCTGGCTCTCCTGCTTTACAGGTAGATTCTTTACTGTCTGAGCCACCAGGGAAGATCATATATGTATATACATAAATATATATATGTATACACATGTGCATATATATTTATGTATAAACTGAATCATTTTGCTGAACACCTAAAATAAACACAACATTGTAAATAAAGCATACTTCAATTTAAGAAAGATTTTAAAAGATAGATCTCTTCCTGACAGTCAGATGTCTGAGTTTAAAATTTTGAAATAAATAAATAATGAAGACTTTATTGCACAAGGCCAATGTAGATCTCCCCTACAGAAGTCTCATCATGAATTCTATCAAACTGCTTCTGGAAGCCTTTGACTCTTCCTTTAGTATAGTATCATCCTTCCCAGAAACAGCCATAGCTGTTTCTCATTTCCCTCAATCTATCCTTCTACCTAGTTATATCCCTCAGATAAACTTCCAGGGTTTATCTAGACAGAATCAGGTTCAAACTCCCTTGTGACATCACCCTCAGCTCTATCCCAACAAGCTGAGAAAATGCCAACTATTATTCAGTCACAGGCAAACAATTCAAGAGAAGTGAGCACGGTGTTTCTGGTTGAAGGTCTAGCCTCCCAACCACTATGGCAAAACAAACAGAAATGGCCCAGATTTTCTTAAGCAAAGAAGAGACGGAGGGGAAGAAAATGGAGGAGAAATGGTAGAGGGTTTCAGGGCGCTGAAACCACAGGTTTCTGATGGCTGTGTCAAATATGGGCTGGGGATGACAGACGTCTCAAACCCCAGAAAGAGCTGTGGGGACCGCAGAAAGCACAGGAAGACCATCCTCAGGGTATTTCCACCAGTGAAGAGTCAATAGCTCAATTGCAAGCTTATGAGTTTTTGTTCAGGGCACGCCTAGGCTTTTCTTTCCAAAAAGTCAATCTCTACCCAACTTTTTAACTTTTGAGTAGTTATTGCAATGAAACAAAGCTGTACACATTCGCCCTTGACCCATGTGTTCCCCATATTTTCTGTTTGTATATTCCCTTTGTGTTCTGCCCAGGCTATACGGCAACACGTTTTCTCCACTCTACCTTGAAGCACTTGGTTTAAGGAATTTCAGCTTTCTGTTGTGCTTCATCAGCATACCTTAAACACTTCAGATCTTGAATAAATCTTCCTTCAACACTTAGATCAAGTAGCTGGATGACTCTTTGCACCCTCATGGACTGTGTAGCTTGGCAGTGTTCTCAGTCCATGGAATTCTCCAGGCAAGAATACTGGAGTGGGTTGCCATGCCCTTCTCCAGGGGAATCTTCTCGACCCAGGGATAGAACCCAGGTCTCCGCACTGCAGGTCAATTTACTGAGAACACTGTCAGGCTACAGTCCATGAGGTGGCAAAGAGTGGACACAACTGAGTGACTAACACTTTCACTTTCATATATACACACAGACATATATATAATTGACTCACTCTGCACAGACATATATATAATTGAATCACTCTGCTATATATCTGAAACTAACACAACATTATAACTCAACTATATGCATGCACGTGCCTGTGTGCTCAATCATGTCCAACTCTTTGCAACCCCATGGATGGTAGCCCACCAGGTTCATCTGTCTATGGAATATTCCAGGCAAGAATACTTGAGTGGATTCCACTTCCTCCTCCAGGGAATCTTCCCGACCCAGGGATCAAACATCTCCTGCACTGACAGATGGATTCTCTACCACTAATACTACCTGGCAAGACTTAAAAAAAAAAAGGCTTGGAAAAAACACATCAAGGTCTAACTTGACTCCATCTCTAAATACTTGGGTAACTCACTTTTGAAATTCGTATTGGTTTGGTCCCTCAGGCAAAGCAGAGCCAAAATTTGCCTTCTCTTCCATGTGAAGAGAAGCCACTGTCTGCTCTGAGGTTCACCGGCCTCTGCACAAAGATACACCTTGGTCATAAAAAGCAATATTTGATTACACATATCCTAAAAAATATCATTCAGCAAAGAAATATTATAAAGGAATGTGTGGTTTTCCAGGGGGTTGAAGGAATTCAATCACGCTTCGGTAGTAGATGCTGAAGCAAGTTGACAGAAAGCAGACCATCTACCAACGCCCCACACATCTGCACACTGACCACTGACAATTCAAAAGGTGTCAGATTAGGATGGATAAATAATATAGTCAGCTTAAAAGCACTTTACCTGTACTCCTGAACAATGAGCTATTAAAAGAAACTGTCTTTAAAAAGACTTTATTAAGCTGATTGGGCTTCCCTGGTGGCTCAGTGGTAAAGAATCTGCCTGCCAATGCAGGATTCCTGTGTCGGGAAGATCCCCTGGAGAAGGAAATGTCTACCCACTCTTCTTGCCTGGAGAATCCAATGGACAGGGGAACCTGGTGAACTCTAGTCCATAAGGTCACAAAAGAGTCAGACACAAATTAGCAACTAAAAAACATTAAGTTGATAATTTAAGATAATTTATTAATTTGAGACTGCTTGCTTTTTATCCTAGTGTGCGTTTGTATGTGTTTCATGGTATCTCATTTATTTTAAGCCTGGAGTAGAGTTTTCTGAACTGTCCAGGTTGGAGCTCCTGAGAGTGAGTTCTGTGATCAGTACAGTCTGGGAATTATTCATAATAGCTCTGAGCCTAGATAAGCACAGAGACTGGGAGTCAAGTACTTAAAGACATTTATGGCAACATGACGTTGTGAGATCCAAAGGCATGTTCCACTTTCTAATAACTAATTTTTATTATAAATTATTAATACAAAGACCCCAAAGCTGGGAAAGATTGAAGGCAAAAGGAGAAGGGGGCAGAAGAGGATGAGATCATTAGATGGCATCACCAGCTCAATGGACATGAATTTGAGCAAACTCTGTGAGAGAGTGAGGGACAGGGAAGCCTGGCGTGCTGCAGTCTATGGGGTCACAGAGAGCCGGACGTAACTTAGTGACTGAGCAAGAAACAACAAATTGATACAAAAGCAGGAGTTCTGAAGAGACTTGACATTTTAAAAAAAAAAATGGCCCTTTATCCCAGATAGCAACTGGTCTAGTAACCAATCTGTGGATATAAAGGCCCATTTGCAAATTAGCCCTCAGCTTTACATATGCCTTAATTCACACACAGCCAACATAAAAACTTCTTGAGCACAGAGGTACAGAAGTGAGCACTTATGCTCACTTGCAGTAAAAACCAAAACTTAATTATTAACATGGTCTTGCCACTTGGCAATAGAGCAAGACTATTATAATTGATATTGATTATTATCAGTAGACAAATATGCAAAGTACAGTTTTATAAGAACTTAAATATTACAAAATAGTTTCTTTTATAAGATATAACCATTTGTATTCATGTATTTGTATCACATTTATAGAAACAATAATTGTCCCTACGCTTCTCAACTCTGTCTTCAATTCTAAAACCAGTTCTTAGAATTTGCTCAGGTGTTGGTAGCCACACCTCTGGAAAGAGTCTTTTGTTAACACCAAATGCATTTGGCTTATTTCTTTGGAAACCTTTATTTTGTCCCTGGAGAAATGCAGCCTGGTTAAATGTTTGAACAAATTGTTATTATTATTTTATTGAGCAATAAACGAAAGTGTGATTGAGTCACCAGTGACTCGGAGATATTGTTAAGCCTGGAATCACATGGTTGAATGACTAGCTGGCCCAGAACCTGGGTGATTCAAATGATCCAGAAGACAAATGAGCTAAGAGTGAGAATGTCACACCAATGCAAACCCAATTAATGTCAACAAATCCTGTTAAATTTACCGGTTGCCTGGCTTCTGAAAATGGTGGAACCAACCCTTTTCCTGTGCCTGCAGAGCAAATATATTAGATGGAAAACAGCATCATTTACCCATGGAGTTCAGCCAGGTAAACGTGGGGTTCAGTGCCAAGTCCTTGAGATGTTTATACTGAGGGCCAGCCTAGAAGGAAGGAGCACAGAGAGAAGATGCTGGCCTTCCTTTAGGACATACAGTAGGTTCTTCCTGAGTAGTATCTTCTTAGAGTCACCTTACAGGATGGAAACAATATATCCAATCGTCATTCAGTTCATAAAATAATGATTACATACGAGGAAGACGGACAAAGGGAAAAACAGATTTTTGCCTACAAGTTCACAAAGACTCCCACTTTTTTGTTCTTTGTCTTAGCTTTTAAGTAAGGATGATTCATTTGTGCTGATTCAACTTCAACCATATTCACATCAGATGCTCTGATGCCCACAGTTTGCAACTCTATGGAACAAAGCATATCTCACTGGCCCCAAAAGTCATCAAACCTACAATTTTGACTTCTGTTAGGTGTGCTCACACCAACTGGATGAAGACTGCTAAACTCACCCAATGCTAACCACTCTTAAATGATCCATCATTGTGCTATTTGGCAATGGGATGGTGCCACTTCTGAGATAACTCATGCCACAAAGCTTAACAACACTCCCCTTGTTAAAGATGATGAACAGTAAAAAGACCACATCACAGAGGGCTTTTGTGTGAACAGACTTATCCCCCTGGGGTAACAGAAGTGTAGCCTGGAGAATGGTTTGGCTGGATAAAGCCATTAAAAAAAAAATCAAGCAATCTAAAAGCATAGATATGGATTTTCAAAGAAGTCATTTTCCCAGTCATGTATGATTCTGAATTCAAACCCTCAATGACAAGAATTTCACAGTGTTCTATCAAAAATCTACTGAATTCAATCTGAAACACAACAAAACATTGAGGTGAAATGTTACCAGCCTCAGAAAAAGTGTCTCAAATATGTTTTTTTCTTATAAAGCAAATGTTATTTGTTGGTTAAGTCGCTAATGCAAGATGTAGCACAGTATGGCAGTAGGAAATAAAAACCAATCACCACTCATTGAGTCAATGCTTATGATGCATCTGGCATTGCTCAAGGCTCCTGGGATAGTATTTCTTTGTGTTCTTGCTTATTTTTGGTTTCCATTTTTAATAGTGACTAGTGCATGAAGAAAATCTGGGAGGGTAATGAGACAGAATTACAGAAAGAAATGGTGGAGCAGTCCATGTAAGAGAAAGCAAGCCCAGGAAAACGAAGAGATCTGAGTTACGGTAACTCCCAGCGTCTTTTTAGTTTTATATTTTTACTTAGCCCATGGGAAGAATCAAAATTCTGAAAGATTGCTAATCATGGATCTTCAGTGATAACAAAACCTGACATGTGATTAATATTCTGAAGAAAACTAGGTTCTGGCCATTCTTAATATGCCTTGACAAGGGACTTCTGAAATGCAGAGTAGAGATCATTGTGGAGTAGGGAAAAAGCAGGAATGGGCCTGAAAACTTCAGTAGAACCAAGAAGCAGTGAGCTCAGGGCAAGGGAGAAGGAGGGTCAGAGAACATCCTGCGTGGCCTCCTAGAAGTTCGGGCGTGGAATGAAAGAAGTAGAGGGAATATCTGTACATTAAACTGCCTGGAGACTTCCCCATTTTCTCCTAGTCTCTTGAGCCTTTCTTTTATAGCATTTTCTCTTTGCTGATTTAGATGTTTCCAAAAAAAAAAAAAAAAAGGAAAAAACTGTCGAGTTTCAGTGCTGATTTTTCTCCAGACCATTTGCTCATTCTTGCTCCGGGCACCTAATCCATAATGATTGTCAGCTGAGACAAAACTATCTGCTTCACGACTTACCAATTTATGCAGTCTCCACGGCATCGATCCCAGCCGAATTGCAGATCAGCTTTTCCAGGGAGAGCCTCCTTCCCGAAGAAATGACTCTAGGCCGGGGCCCCAATCAGAAAAACCCCGAAGTGCTCACCTGGGCGGGCAGGCAGGAGTCGAGAAGGAATGGAGGTCTCACAGCCCATGTGACACAGCGTAGGCAGGAGCTCGTAACCTGCTGCTCCCAGCTGGGAGACAGTCATTCTTCTCTGAACTAGGACTCACTTGGATCCTAGAAAATGGAGAAGAGGGATGGGAAATCAGTTTTCTGCCTTTTACCTGCTATCAACCACCGCCATTTTGGCAGAGCCCGGCCCTGCTGGCTGTGTTGGGAGACAAGGTCAACTTCAGCCCTTTTATCAGACTTTCCAGCAGCCAGTGCACAGGGGAGTACAGTGTAAACTAGGGGAGGTCAGGGGGAGAGGGGTGCAGGGCTGTATCCAAAAGCTACAGGCATTGAAGGAATCAGAGCCCAGCTAAATAATGTGAAGCTTTCCTTCTACCATTCATTTCTCCTTGGGTCAGCCTTGGCAATTGCCCCCCAAGATAAGAGGGAGCCTAACTGGGGCCATTCTGCAAATTCATGAGGCAGGGGAGACACACAGCTGGGCATATGCATGATTATTACAGGAAGAGGAAAACACTGGAACTGTTTAGCATCTCACGGTTGGCTGGGGCTATTGCTGAGACAGTGGTGGGGAAGAGACAAATGGGGTGGGGGAAATTTTCTAATCTTAATAAAATCCGTTCGCCTTTTCCAGTAAGTAGAAGATTGAGTGATTACACGTCTGGCCCTTTAATATCATCAACTGGAATGAGAAGGATCTAAAAGAAAATATTTAGAAAAAGAAAGTCTATATTATGCCTTGCCAGGGTTATGCCTTAATAGATTCTCTCCTTAGCAATAAGCCAATTCTATATATATAAACAATGTTTTCTCAGCAGGCAATAGCAAGTTAATAAGGTACCCTCAACACTCCTTAGAGCTCCAGGCTTTAAGAACCTACTTAAAGAGATACTGTGGCTTTCCTGGTGCTCGGCACACATTTCAGTGGGGGGAGTAAGTGGGTGTGTGCGATGCAGTAAAGAGAAACTTCCCTTAACAAGTTTCCTCTTTTCTTCCCACTGTCCACTGACACGGGGAAACGTGAGCAAAGCAATTATTCAGGCTTTACTGGCAAAAGGGAAAAGACCATACAAGCCATCAGAATATATACTACAAAGGTTAATTCATTTTTTCCTTTCTAAATGACTTTTTTCTCAATTTGGGGAGAAGTTTTAAGTTCTTTTTTAGACCGATGTGACTTCTGAGGCCAGCAGATAAGTCATCTGAGTTTTAAAAACAGAAGTCATTATTAATTGACTTTAGTTATCACATTATTAAGTTTCTTCAAAGATCTGCTGACTTATTAAATTCCAGATTGGACTCAACTGCTGTCCTCTATCTTTCTGCTTCTCCATCAGCTACAAAACCTGATACTTGAGACTGATTCTATTTGGCTTTGCCTAAAGCTTCTGTGGCTCAGTGGTAAAGAGTTTGCCTGCAATGCAGGAGACACTGGCTCGATCCCTGGGTCAAGGAGATCCCCTGGAGAAGGGCCTGGCAACGCACTCCAGTATTCTTGCCTGGAGAATCCCGTGGACAGGGAAGCCTGGTAGGCTACAGTCCATGGGGTTGCGTTCGACTGAAGTGACTGAGCACGCATGTGCACAGAAAGCTTCTTAGACCAAAACTGGCCATGTATTTCTCTTTCGTCATCCTATTTAGTTTTAGTACTTCCTTGGGAAAATGTAAACAGCATTTGCAAAACAGTGTAAGGAAAACCCAATCATTTTCCTGGCTTTATTAACTTGATATTTATACCAGCAACTCTGTACTTACACACATATTAATAAAGTTGACAAGTTGCTTTTTTCATGTATTGACTGACATTGTCAGGGTGAATTTAATGCCTTAAGGTCAGTACTTTGGAATTAAAAAACTATTATTTTGGACATTCTTTGTAATATTATATATAGTTCAAAGTCCAACACCTAAAAATCTATTTCTCTTTGAGAAATGTCATAATTATCTTCAATTGTAAATTTAAACACACAAATCAGTATTACTATTGTTACACTTTAAATCAGTTGCTTACTTGAATCTTTCAAGAATATTTTTAAAACCAGTAGAGGATAGGAACACTTCCTATTGATCAAAAATAGAGAGATTCCACAATAGGTGTTAACCTACATCTTAACTTACCTTTCTTTATTTTATGAAACGAAAGTATTTTGCAAAATAAGATTACTATTTCCAAGCCCTCATAGATAAGCCATTAAAATCAAAATGACAATCTTATCAGCTTTAACTCTAATTGTCTTGATATAATCAGTGCTTTAAATTGCTATATAAATTCACTTCTCAATATATTTTAAGTATTAAAAGATTGCTTTGATATCTAATAAATATAAAATAGTTGTATTAGCTTTAATTAAATTGTTTTTTCTCTCTTTATAAGCAGTACTTTCTCTTCATTTTTCATTTTATATTATATGCACTGCCAATATTCCCAATATTTTTAGTTTCAATACCCTACTGTTAACATTTTATTTGTCTGAAGAGAATCGAAACATATTTTAAAAATTGAGAGTTTGCATAGTTCCTTCAGAAANAATTAAATTGTTTTTTCTCTCTTTATAAGCAGTACTTTCTCTTCATTTTTCATTTTATATTATATGCACTGCCAATATTCCCAATATTTTTAGTTTCAATACCCTACTGTTAACATTTTATTTGTCTGAAGAGAATCGAAACATATTTTAAAAATTGACAGTTTGCATAGTTCCTTCAGAAAACTCAGTACACATCAATGTATCACAGTTTCAGGATTGATTATTGCCTATTTAGGGGCTGGATTATTCATATCCTAATTAGAATTTCTCATCTTTCTTTCAGATAACATTAAACAAATGTAAATCAGTTTTAATATCCTATAGATTTTAATAGGAAAATCACACTTGTGTGATTATACTTCTAATACTTTGATTATTTTAAATCCAGAGGGATTCTTTACCTCAAACATTATTTTGAGGACAAGAAAATCGATCTCCAGTATTTATAATTTATTATGTGGCAAACAAAATGCAATATTGAATTAATTCACTGACACTATTCCTTGAGTAACAAAAACAACAACAAAACTAAAAAAGTTTCAATGTTTGTTATACTGTTATTTGTAAAGCCAGAAAAGTAAGCACAACTAAAAAAAAGACAAACAAAACCCCTCACCTTAAATTTTACTTTCTGCTCAAAGATACAGGTGCTCTGATTCTGAACCAAATCTGATCTCACTGATACCCAAAACTGGTAACATCAGTTTTCTTTTTTATTACATTACATTTGATTGACACTTAAGTTATTATCAACCAGCTACAGGGACTAAAAGCAGATTCCCCCTTACCACTCAAAAGATAACATTCAGAGTGTTAATGTGCCAAGCAACCGTACTCAAATCATTCTGATTTTGATTCACTTCTTGACTTTACAATTTCCATTTTTACCTTTTCCAGATGGACAGGGAACTGAGTGAGCAGTGTGATTTTTATTCATGTATACATTTGGCCATTCTAAACCTTTCACTGGGTGCCTAACATACATGAAGCATCATAAAATGACATGACCACATAGAAAGCAAACATTGCCATAGGCTGGATTAAGAGAAATAACACGTCTGGAATGAGGCACCTGGCTCAGTTACCACCAGAGCATCCTTTTCAGCCAGCCTCTAGTAAGGATGCACCTGGGCTGTTCTAAGAGGCAAGTAACCAGAACTTGTGGGCCTGCAACGTCTGGATAAACTAGGAATGTGTAATCCAGAGAGGAGATACTTTGGTTGTGATAAACTCTGTCTTGGAGTTCCTCACTGCATCATTTAACCATTTAATGCTTCCCTTATTTTTCTGTAGTATTTTTTTCTCAGACTTATTCGTGCTTTCTTACTTGTCAAGCATACATAGCTGTGTTCATTTTATTCCCCTCAATGGGTACACAAAACTGCAGTATCTGCTAACAAGTCCTCCATGTTGAACCCTTTCAAGGCTTTATTTACCAGTGGGAAGAAGTACTTTCTGCTCATTTGCCTTTTAACATTTATCTTTCCTTCTTAACTACCTATCAAGCAAGAACATTTGAGTTGTCCCAAGCCCTGGAACTGGGTAAGAATTCCTGTATTTATTTAAAATATTTGCTTAAGTTTGGCTTCATTCGTTTAAATACCCGACAAACCAATAGCAATTTCTTACTGCTTGTTATACATATGTCCGCGTGCTTAGTCACTCAGTCGAGTCTGATTCTTTACAATGCCCTAGACTGGAGCCAGCCAGGCTCCTCTGTCCATGGAATTTTCCAGGCAAGAATACTGGAGTGGGTTGCCATTCACTTCTCCAGGGGATCCTCCAGACCCAGGAATTGAACCTGTGTCTCCTGCATTGCAGGCAGATTCTTTATTACTGAGCCACCTAGTGATTATTATATGTTTAACCAAAAATTTTTAAAAAAGATCATATTCTGATGTTTATATAGTAGAGAATAAACCGAACTTTAAATTTATCACTGCGGTGGATTGTCCAGAAAGAGTTTTACCATCTATCTCCATGGTTAAGCTCCTTAACTGCTCATAAAATTTGCCAAGCTTTCCTCACAGCATTAGGATAAGGTTCAAATTCTAATTCCCCCCAAATAGCTTGATTTTACCTCAGTAATTTTGCCTTGACTTTAATTAATAAGCATGTGACTGTCTTTCAATTCCTAAGTCTCTCCCAGACCAAACCAAAAGGAAGAAAGAAAAAATAAAAATTCATTTCTTTTCCTTCTCCTAACCAAAAATAGCTTATGAAGTTCATAATCTATGAAAGACAGAAAAGGCAGATTCACAGAGGTAACTTCTCACAGACTGACTCTGTAATGTGCTTCATTTAGTAGCTCCCAGGCCCAGGTGAAAATTTTCTAGCATCTTCTTAATAAAGTTCCACATTGGTAAAGTTTTATGTAACAAGTCATGTTTATTATGTCAGCAGATTTTTTTAAAGCTAAGCTAAATCCATAGCATCATGCATGATTTACAATAAAACCTTAATAAAACGCTCAGAACTATTTAAAAAGCTGCAGTAGGTTTTTAAGGAAATTGGTTGTCTGTATTTACTCTTTGAATTAAGTGTTAAAGGAAAACAGAATAATAATGTATAAAACCCGAGTTTCCTGTAACAACAATAATTATGATAACTAACATCTGTATATGGCTTTACAGTTTGTAAAGTGCTTTCTCATATGTTACCTCATTTAGTAAAGTGGAAATGTTTAATGATCCAAGTCTTAAACTGCATTTCATTAATAGCATATATATAATATTAATAAGCACATACATATAATATATAATATTAATAAGCATATATATAATATAATATTAATAAACACACACACAAAAAAACTATCTTCAGAATCACTCTGCACTAAAGCCTAAACAAAAGGGTGATAGGGAGCTGTTGAAATCCAATATCAACCCCATAAATCAAATAAATGTCAAATAAAATCTGTCAAACACTTCATAATGTTCTGGGCATGTCATCAAACTCAAGGAGAATCCTGCTGTGTCACCTCAGAATGATAAAGAGATCTAAGGTGTGAAAGCACGCTGTTAGAAGTTTCATTAAAGCCTTATTTACTAGTTCCGAACGAATTTACATTGATCTTTTAAACTATTGCTAACCACAAATGCATTAAACCTAAACAGTCCTCATTTACTGAGAAATAAATGTGTCAGCAGAATCATGACTTTTGTCCAATGCTGTTCCGGCATTTAATTCACAAAGGCTCAGTGTTAAGCTTTTTATTGCTTGTTGTGCTAAAGCCTGTTGGTTTAATTGCAAATATATTTCCTTCCTGCATCATTATCAAAATTGTTATCTTAAGGAAATATTGTTTTTAAATAATCTGCTGGAAAACCAGAGCCGTACACGGGCTTATTCAGAATAATTGTTTCCTGCTACAGATGAGTTAGCAATTAAGTGGTAACGTTGCTTAAACAATTTTAAAAGGAGGGGAGGATAAAAGGAATCAGACTGTGCCGATACAAGTTAGAAGAAGCTTCTGGAGTTTTTGTGGAGTCAACATGCGGCTCGTGGCTGATTGAATCAATACCTCCCTATTTACATTTTTAAAGAAGTTGGTTAATGGTTCCAGGGCCTAATCTAATAAATAAATAACTGTAATGTAGGTTGTAATTTTGTGAGATATGAATTAGTTCAAAAGTGACCTTAGTCTTTCCATCCTTGAAATGGAGACAAACGTTCTGGATCTGACTTTGACCTTTCATTATATTAATCTGTGGAAAGGATTTGCATCCAGGTTTTAAATTAAAGGATGCCAATCACACTATTATGGGCACACACATACTAAAGATGGGCTTCCCTGGTGGCTCAGATGGTAAAGAATCTGCCTGCAATGCAGGAGACTGGGGTTCAATCCTGAATCAGGAAGATCCCTCGGAGAAGGAAATGGCCACCCACTCCAGTACTCTTGCCTGGAGAATTCCATGGACAGAGGAGCCTGGCAGGCTACAGTCCACAGGGTCTCAAGGAGTCGGAGACTAACACACACACACACAAGTATAGAGACAGAGACATTATAATAAATAAGGAAAGAAAAGTGATATGTGACTCCAGACTCTCTAGGATTTACATGCATTTTTTAAAAACTGCTTTTCTATAGTTAAATGCAACAGGCAGGGCATGTTCATTTCAGCAGGTGAAAATGTATTGACAGCATTCCAATTCTTCATCAGTTAAACCCACATCATAGATTGCTTGCTATTGTCCGTTAAATGAGACTTACAAAAAAAAAAAAAAAAAAAATGCTCTCTGGAAGATGAATCCTTCATTTCAGTAGTATTTAAATTAAAAAAAAAAAAAAACAAGAGCAGTTGTTTACTGAGGAGATGATTATGGAAAATACTTTGAGGAGTGTTCATTATTCCTGAGATTAGTTCTATTTCTCACCATAGAGAAAGACACAATTCCTAGAAACTAAAGCATTATAAATCAAGCTTCCAATGGGAAGCAACCAAAATAACTCAAATTTGCAGTTAAAACAATTGCCAGCAACTGACTGGTGGTTACTGTTCTGTTTCAGAGAAGTGGGCAACCCTCCATGTACCTGTTACAACACGGAATTAACCAGTTTATTTTAGAAGGAAACACTAAGAAAATGATTGGCAGGGCGGGACCAGAAATGGGCGGATCCCTGAAGTGGACCAATGAGCAATTATCCATGTCCTCCGTGGCTAGGACTGGAAAATGACTGGAAGACATTACTGAAGAGTTTAAAACAGTGGACACTCACAACCTACTTAATTCACCCTGTCCTCTGCCCACCATAGGGTGTCGGGAACATGGGCAAGGGATAGCCGTTCCTCAGGTACAGATGGTACCCACACCCAACTTCAATAATTTGCCTACATCCCAGCAGCCAGAGGCCAACGGACTTGTCTGGGTATATTCTAGTTTCCCCTGCGAAGCCCACAGAGTAAGAGGGCTCCAGTAGCGTGATGGAATGGGTAGCAGCTATTAAGTTGTTGGAAAATGGGTAATACGGGAAACAGATTTCCATTTTCTGAAGTCAGCTGAGCCTCTGAAACCTGGCTTCCGAAGAACGGAGGTGGTTACCTTGACAACGCTGTGATGGCCATCCTCCCACGTCTCTGCCAGCGTGTATCTTCCGACGTGCTCTGTCATCGCCACAACCTGCTGCCGCTGTCACCCTCCTCCTCTCCCGGGTCTCACATGGTTATAAATATTGCAGTTCTTGTGTGCCCTTCCACCGGCTGCAGAACGCCTCTCCTTGTTTCCTCACCTCCCCACACCTCCCGTCACTTTATTTTTGACCTAACAGTACCTGTGGTTTTCCCGTAGCTTCCACCATCCATTTAGGTACTCCAAAGGGTTGGATTATTGTCTTAAATGCCTTCTTGAAATCAAGACCCAATTCCTTTCTGAGGTCAAAGCTCAGCTTTTCTCTTGCCCACAGTCACCTGCAGTTCAGCAATCTTCTGTCATCCATAAAACATCCTGCGTGCACTAAAGTGTACTTCAAGGTAATAACCCTGCGCTTCTCCCAAGCCAAAGAGATGCTCAATAAGGATTTACCTTCAATTCATCTGGTCTCATCTTAGCCTTCACTGGGTGCCAAGTATCTGCACTTCTTAGGTTTTCATTTTCTGAAAATCTAGATGAACAATGTCAGTATCACCAGCTACCTAATTCTCCCTTAAGAAAACCCATTTAATGAAAATTTAGGACCTTCTGGGGATGACAGGCGAGGAAATGTATCTGGGTACTTTCAAAGGATTAATTCCAGAAAACCTGAGACACACTATACATTCTTCTTATGAATGCCAGCGTGGACATTTACATTCGAGTTCCTGCCTGGTTGTGGACACGGATGTCTCAAACTGATAATGGGCAGAGAAAATCAGACTGGAAAGTATTTTTGCCCACAGAAGCTAGTTTGCATTTTAAACTGATCTGGACCCAATACATAAAAATCCGAGGACCTGCCAACAGAGATGATGTTGCAGTAGCTTGTGGAGCAGGAGGTGAGTCAGGATAACTCTTTCCATACCACATACGTTTTCCNAGAGACATTATAATAAATAAGGAAAGAAAAGTGATATGTGACTCCAGACTCTCTAGGATTTACATGCATTTTTTAAAAACTGCTTTTCTATAGTTAAATGCAACAGGCAGGGCATGTTCATTTCAGCAGGTGAAAATGTATTGACAGCATTCCAATTCTTCATCAGTTAAACCCACATCATAGATTGCTTGCTATTGTCCGTTAAATGAGACTTACAAAAAATAAAAAAAAAATGCTCTCTGGAAGATGAATCCTTCATTTCAGTAGTATTTAAATTAAAAAAAAAAAAAAACAAAAAACAAAAAAACAAGAGCAGTTGTTTACTGAGGAGATGATTATGGAAAATACTTCGAGGAGTGTTCATTATTCCTGAGATTAGTTCTATTTCTCACCATAGAGAAAGACACAATTTCTAGAAACTAAAGCAGTATAAATCAAGCTTCCAATGGGAAGCAACCAAAATAACTCAAATTTGCAGTTAAAACAATTGCCAGCAACTGACTGGTGGTTACTGTTCTGTTTCAGAGAAGTGGGCAACCCTCCATGTACCTGTTACAACACGGAATTAACCAGTTTATTTTAGAAGGAAACACTAAGAAAATGATTGGCAGGGCGGGACCAGAAGTGGGCGGATCCCTGAAGTGGACCAATGAGCAATTATCCATGTCCTCCGTGGCTAGGACTGGAAAATGACTGGAAGACATTACTGAAGAGTTTAAAACAGTGGACACTCACAACCTACTTAATTCACCCTGTCCTCTGCCCACCATAGGGTGTCGGGAACATGGGCAAGGGATAGCCGTTCCTCAGGTACAGATGGTACCCACACCCAACTTCAATAATTTGCCTACATCCCAGCAGCCAGAGGCCAAAGGACTTGTCTGGGTATATTCTAGTTTCCCCTGCGAAGCCCACAGAGTAAGAGGGCTCCAGTAGCGTGATGGAATGGGTAGCAGCTATTAAGTTGTTGGAAAATGGGTAATACGGGAAACAGATTTCCATTTTCTGAAGTCAGCTGAGCCTCTGAAACCTGGCTTCCGAAGAACGGAGGTGGTTACCTTGACAACGCTGTGATGGCCATCCTCCCACGTCTCTGCCAGCGTGTATCTTCCGACGTGCTCTGTCATCGCCACAACCTGCTGCCGCTGTCACCCTCCTCCTCTCCCGGGTCTCACATGGTTATAAATATTGCAGTTCTTGTGTGCCCTTCCACCGGCTGCAGAACGCCTCTCCTTGTTTCCTCACCTCCCCACACCTCCCGTCACTTTATTTTTGACCTAACAGTACCTGTGGTTTTCCCGTAGCTTCCACCATCCATTTAGGTACTCCAAAGGGTTGGATTATTGTCTTAAATGCCTTCTTGAAATCAAGACCCAATTCCTTTCTGAGGTCAAAGCTCAGCTTTTCTCTTGCCCACAGTCACCTGCAGTTCAGCAATCTTCTGTCATCCATAAAACATCCTGCGTGCACTAAAGTGTACTTCAAGGTAATAACCCTGCGCTTCTCCCAAGCCAAAGAGATGCTCAATAAGGATTTACCTTCAATTCATCTGGTCTCATCTTAGCCTTCACTGGGTGCCAAGTATCTGCACTTCTTAGGTTTTCATTTTCTGAAAATCTAGATGAACAATGTCAGTATCACCAGCTACCTAATTCTCCCTTAAGAAAACCCATTTAATGAAAATTTAGGACCTTCTGGGGATGGCAGGCAAGGAAATGTATCTGGGTACTTTCAAAGGATTAATTCCAGAAAACCTGAGACACACTATACATTCTTCTTATGAATGCCAGCGTGGACATTTACATTCGAGTTCCTGCCTGGTTGTGGACACGGATGTCTCAAACTGATAATGGGCAGAGAAAATCAGACTGGAAAGTATTTTTGCCCACAGAAGCTAGTTTGCATTTTAAACTGATTTGGACCCAATACATAAAAATCCGAGGACCTGCCAACAGAGATGATGTTGCAGTAGCTTGTGGAGCAGGAGGTGAGTCAGGATAACTCTTTCCATACCACATACGTTTTCCCAAGACTTGAGGACCCCAGCCTATTTCTCTCAAACATATAACCTGTGCAACACCCAAGGAGATTTGAATGGTCCACCTTAAAACTTTGGTTTTAACTTTGGTTAAACTTTAAACGTTAAAGTTTAAACTTTAAACTTTTGGTTTTAACTTTGGTTTTAATGGTCCACCGATAAACTTTTTGAAAGTTAAGAAAATTTTGATAAGAAATCAATCAATTTTTAGTCATGGTGTTTCAGCTTTTCAACATGCTGTTGTGAATCCTCTTCATGTCTTTATTCCCATCACATCCCTCTCCACATCCAGTGACTATACCTCTTTACTTTTCCTAGTGATGAAGCAGGGTTGGTCCCTTTGCATACCTGTCATCTGAAAGATACCTGGGATCTGATGAGCATCCATCAGGGGCATTAAATATTAATCTCACTCTCACTTATGAGTCATGGGCCATAGGCTTGTGAACCAAACCAACTGTTGATCCATAAACGGTGTCCTCATCCTGAAGATTCTGCAGTGAGGGCAAGCACAAGAAACCAGCAGGATAATCACCTTCCAATATTTACAAGTCTGTAATATAAAACACATAATGCTTTATGTCTTGCTCAACACATCTAATATGTATACTCAGTAGAAGTTCCATTTTTATGAGCTCAAGACGCTTCAACTCATGGGCTTTTTATTCATATCTAGAATATAGGTATTATATATTTCCAGATATAATGTTATCCAGCCTCTTCAGCTGTTACTACTAACGATTTCAAAAATACTCAGGCAATAGGGTGGAACAGATTCCTCTAGAATGAAACCAAAAAAAATTAATAAAAGCAATCATAAGACAAAAATGATACATTGTCAGAGCTTCATCTGAGGAGCTTATATGAAGAATAAGCCATTTATTAATGAGTATAATAATACTCATTATTTATGCATTCAATCATCCCCATCTCCGACTCATTATTCTACTTTTTCCTTCAATATTTTATTTCTATATGATGCCCTTTGACCCCTCAGTAGGTTTCATTGGGAAGGCATGCTTTTTGATAAAACAAGGTCAATAAAGGTATCATTTTCAACTGTGCTATCCTTTTCACAGATCCAAGTTGAAATGAAATCAATTATGAGAACAAATAGCACTGTTTTATTACTAATGAATGAATTTAGCATTGTTTCCCATATTCCCACCACTTAAAATGGAAGAAATAGAGTAAATGTGGTCCAGAGAAAGCTCAAATAGTCCAGGCTAATGGTGGAAATACTTAAGCATCATCCATATGCAGCTAATATAAACCAAAGTGGTTTATTACCACTGTTTTGTGATTTATGACTCACATTATGACTTTATTTTGAAATGGTGGCATGAAATATTAATGTGTGGTGGAAGAACACACAGCAAGGAGGAGGGATCGTGTTCTATCAGATGGAAGGATGTTCGCTGATTTATTCCTTGAAATACCCTGAACTCAAGTATTAGTATCCTCTTTGTTCTCTTATTGTAATCAGTCCCTCACATTCAAACTTTTCAAGGTGAGGTAGCCCCACTTTTGTTCTTAGATTAGAGGTTGTGTACTGTTAATTTTTAAAAGGATGGAGTAGTTTATAACAAGCATGAATAATTTATAGCAAATGTTCTCAGCATTGATTAGTGTTCTTCTGAAATAGACTATCTTCTTGATATGCATCACTCTTTTAATGCCTTATGAAAAGTCAGAAGACCTGTTACTGCACTGCTTAATGGACACATCAACTTTAACTTTAGTCATATCTAATATGAAAGATAAGTACCTATGTTTTTCCCTGTTTGGGATTTGCCAGGCATTAACACTGAATTAGCTCAAAGCAGTCCATAGAGGAGTTAACAATGGGACACGATTGCTTTCCCTTGGAATTTGCATCGGATCTGGCCTCTACAAATTTGGGGGCTGATGGTTTCTGAAACCTTTCACTTGGCTGCGTTGTAGGTCATTCTGCACGTCACTTTGCAAAGCTCCAACCTGGGGACTTAAATAACAGATTCCACAACATCTTTTCTGCACTGTAAATTTATTTATATGGTTTCATTTTAATTTGATCAACTGTATCTGATGCATAAAAAACAGTATCTTTTTGAATCATCATGAAAGTTAACATGGTTTGATTTTTCTCATATTGAATTCACCAGCTATAATTTTATCCTGCTGCTGCTAAGTCACTTCAGTCGTGTCCAACTCTGTGCGACCCCATAGACGGAGGCCCACCAGGCTCCCCAATTCCTGGGATTCTCCAGGCAAGAACACCGGAGTGGGTTGCTATTTCCTTTTCCAGTGCATGAAAGTGAAAAGTGAAAGTGGAAGTTCTGCTGTTATATAATATATATCTAAATGTCAGTTGATGCAAGTAAAGGAGGAGAAGGGGAGAACAGAGATGAGATGCTTGGATGGCATCTCCAACGCAATGACATGATTTTGAGCAAACTCCAGGAAATAGCGAAGGACAGGGAAGCCTGGCAAACTGCAGTCCATGGCATCAAAAGAGTTGGACACAACTTAGTGAATGAACAACAGCAAAGGAGATAACATAAAATGATAATAGCTAGCACTGTTCTTTTTATGCAAATGACTGTCCAAGAATTTTATATATAATAACTGACTTTATTCTCTTAGTAACCTGTAAAATTGTAAAAACTGGGGCTTCCCAGGTTGCTCAGTGGTAAAGAATCCACCTACCAATGCTGGAGACACAGTCTGATCCCTGGCTCAGGAATATTCCCTGGAGAAGGAAATGGCAACCCATTCCAGACTTCTTGCCTGGAGAATCCCATGGACAGAGGAGCCTGGCGTGCTGCCGTCCATGGGGTCACAAAGAGTCGCACATAACTTAGTAGCTGAACAACAAACAACAAATTGATACAAAAGCACCACTTCTGAAGAGACTTGACATTTTTTTTTTAATGGCCCTTTATCCCAGATAGCAATTGGTCTAGTAACCAATTTGTGGATATAAAGGCCCATTTGCAAATTAGCCCTCAGCTTTATATATGCCTTAAACATATAACTGAGAGACTTTCACTTAAGCTCTTTAATCATCCCTCCCCCCCTTGTTCATGCCATTCAAATTTATACTGAAACTCACTCTGTTAAATTCACATGCATTCATAACTTCAACAGCCATTGAGAAAACCACAGAAGAGATACTGAGACTTCAGGGAGAACCTGTGATGTCTTATTAGGAACACATCTCCACTCAGGGAAAATCCTTTCTGAGAAGATGTCTTGGCCTCATCTCTATGGCTCAATTGGTAAATGTGTGACCATTCATATCCCTTGTTTGCAAATTCTTAGTCCTTTCCCAGCAGGATAAGGGCTTGAGAGAAGAACAAATAGAAAAAGCAAAGAGAGAAGAATTCATATGATTTTAGTAGATAAGACAGATGGAAACCAAGAGAGAGAAGAAATGAAGGAAAAAGAGTCAGAGGGAATGTTTCTTCCAGTGACAAAGTAAATCAACAGTAGACAGTTCTGCAGGGAATAACTGTGGTAGAAACGGGATGCAAATTGAGTCAGCCTTCTTTATTGTTTTCTGCATCCAATTATAGAAGGTAGCATGAATAGCAAAGTGTTGTGCCAC
This sequence comes from Oreotragus oreotragus, assembly GCA_006410675.1. Taxonomy (NCBI): domain Eukaryota; kingdom Metazoa; phylum Chordata; class Mammalia; order Artiodactyla; family Bovidae; genus Oreotragus; species Oreotragus oreotragus. Next base: position 51,043 of record SJYX01020322.1, read on the forward strand.
AAACCCTGAATCCCTCCAAATGCAAAAGGGCAATTCTGCAGAACTGAAGCATCGCTGTAGCCTTACTATACTGTTATTATTGTTATTATGAAATAGCACATCACATGCCAAGGGCTGTTCAAGTTTGTAACTTACTTGCCCTAAGACAAGGGTGAGAGTTTCTCCCCGTGACTTCCCCAGAAGTGGATGGAAATATAACCCTTTTGACACCTGACACACTATTCTCTAAGGTATGATTTTTTATTTTATTTTATTTTTTTCCTCAAAAGGTTGTTTGTTTGTTTGTTTGTTTGTTTTTGGTTTTTAGAGTTTTGGGATTTGGAATTGCTCATGAGAGAACATGGAACTGTATCAGTGAATTTTCCATTGAGCAAATGAGCCCTAGTTCTTTCCTTTTTTTTTTTTCCTATTTTTTATTTGAACTCCCAAACATGAACCCCCCCCATGCCTCTATCTCTTCATTTTTTAAATGCTGCTTAATTTTTAAATTTACATTTACCATCTTTTTCTTTGGGCCCTTTTGTGTCATAAGAATCGTGGCCACTTTTTTAACATCTGCAACCGATTTTCTTTCATCTTTCTTTCCTAGTTTTAATTCTTCCGTGACAGCAGATCACATCATGTATGGATGTGAGAACTAGACTATAAAGGAAGCTGAGTGCCGAAGAATTGATGTTTTTGAACTGTGGTGTAGGAAAAGACTCTGGAGAGTCCCTTGGACTGCAAGGAGATCCAACCAGTCCATTCTAAAGGAAATCAGTCCTGAATATTCATTGGAAGGACTGATGTTGAAGCTGAAACTCCAATACTTTGGCCACCTGATGTGAAGAATTGACTTATTTGAAAAGACCCTGGTGCTGGGAAAGATTGAAGGCAGGAAGAGAAGGGAATGACAGAGGATGAGATGGTTGGGTGGCATCACTGACTCAATGGACTTGAGTTTGAGTAAACTCCAGGAGTTGGTGATAGACTGGGAGGACTAGCGTGCTGCCGTCCATGAGGTCGCAAAGAGTCAGACATGACTGAGCAACTGAACTGAACTGAGAGCAGATCAAAACCCCAGTCTTCAGTCTAGACTTCCCACAGTTCCCTCCCACCCCACACCACCACACACCTTGAACCCCCACAATGACCCAATGGCCTGAATGAGAAAAAGTGTCATGGAAACAAGATTTATGTAAATAACTACTAACCTATGCACCATAACGGGCCTCCCAGGTAGCGTTAGTGGTAAAGAATCTGCCTGCCAATGAGGAGACTCAGTAGAAACTCAGAGACTCACGATTCAATCTCTGGATTGGGAAGATCCCCTGGAGAAGGAAATGGCAACCCACTCCAGTATTCTTGCCTGGNAGATTTATGTAAATAACTACTAACCTATGCACCATAACGGGCCTCCCAGGTAGCGTTAGTGGTAAAGAATCTGCCTGCCAATGAGGAGACTCAGTAGAAACTCAGAGACTCACGATTCAATCTCTGGATTGGGAAGATCCCCTGGAGAAGGAAATGGCAACCCACTCCAGTATTCTTGCCTGGAAAATTCCATAGACAGAGGAGACTGGTGGGCTACAGTCCATGAAGTCACAAACAGTCAGACATGACTAAGCACCACACAGGCTCTGTGAGGGAATATTCTAAAGCCAAAAAGACCACCTCATATGGACCACCACAGCAATTAAGAAGAACATTCATTTTAAACACAGTCACTCATGTATCATCTCAAACATCAATCCCCAAAGATGTTTCGGAATGTCTGGGTCTAGTTTCATTGACCAGTTGGCCAGTGGACTGTTAGGTAAAGCAGGTTGTCCATGAATTATCTCCACATATTAAAGGGAAGAAGTTGGCAAATACATACAATATACTTGACTTATTAAGGGTATTTTTAGACTATCATTTTTTGGGTTATTAAAAATAAAAATGGATTTTTGCAGAAGGGAAAGGTTCTCTAGGGTTGGAATATCAGGCAGTCTAGACATAGGGGAAAAAAATGTAATTTCCAGTTTCAACAAAAATTTTCTTACCTAAATAGTAAGCTGGAGAAAAAAAGTAAAGAAGTTTACCTCATAACTCAGATTACTTTCCTTACCCAATGATAAAACAAGACCAAAAACAAAAACCCATCAGTTGTTAAACTTCATAGGAAGATAAAGAAATGTCATCCTCACTTTTAGATTTCTTTGAGAGGTAGCTGCGTCTTTTCTTCCCTCTAGATTTTTCATTAAAAGAATATTTTCAAAGCCTTTTCATTCTGTGAGTAAAAAGTACATTTTCATTTTTTCTGTGGCTTATTCAACAAATATTTTTGGAAGACCTTCTGTGGACCAGACACTGAGTCAAGCCCCAAAGATCCAGCAGGAAACATGAGACAATCCCTGATCTCATGAAATTTACAAACTAATAAGAGAGGAAGAACATTTTAAAAATTATTTGCCATATATTTAAGTTTTATGCATTCTTGTATGTGTGTATTTCTTATTTTTAAATGAAGAAAATAAGTAAGCCACCAAGTAAATAAAGAGTTTTCTAAAAATTGCCATAGTGAGAACAGAAATTCAGAAGGTACAGGAGGGATTTCCTGATGGTCCAGTGTCTTAGACTGCATGCTCCCAATGCAGGAGGCATAGGTTCCATCCCTAGTCAAGGAACTATTAGTTCAGTTCAGTCGCTCAGTCGTGTCCGACTCTTTGTGACCCCATGAATCGCAGCACGCCAGGCCTCCCTGTCCATCACCATCTCCCGGAGTTCACTCAGACTCACGTCCATCGAGTCCATGATGCCATCCAGCCATCTCATTCTCGGTCGTCCCCTTCTCCTCCTGCCCCCAATCCCTCCCAGCATCAAAGTCTTTTCCAATGAGTCAACTCTTCGCATGAGGTGGCCAAAGTACTGGAGTTTCAACTTTAGCAC
>SJYX01020322.1:55443-74101 GCA_006410675.1 Oreotragus oreotragus
TCATGATCTGAGCCACAGTCAGCTCCTGGTCTTGTTTTTGTTGCCTGTATAGAGCTTCTCCATCTTTGGCTGCAAAGAATATAATCAATCTGATTTCGGTGTTGACCATCTGGTGGTGTCCATGTGTAGAGTCTTCTCTTGTGTTGTTGGAAGAGGGTGTTTGCTATGACCAGTGCATTTTCTTGGCAAAACTCTATTAGTCTTTGCCTTGCTTCATTCCACATTCCAAGGTTGATGTAAAAGTAATTGCTGTTTTGCTTTATTGAACGTTACCTTTTGATATTGAAATGCGTTTTTAAATAAATGTAGTTTTATTATACATCCTTTTAATGCACCTTTCTCACTTTATTTTTTTTTATTTTATTATTTTTGCTAAGGACTTATGACTTGCTGTGCATTTAATGTTTATTTTAGACTAGGGACAAAATATTGTCTATGTTAGACAAAAAGCAAATTCGAGCAATTTTCTTATTTGAGTTTAAAATTGATCATTAAGCAGAGCAGACAACTCGCAACATCAACAACACATTTGGCCCAGGAACTGCCAAGGCACGTACAGTGCATGGTGCTTCAAGAAGTTTTGTGAAGATGAGAGCCTTGAAGATGAGGAGCTCAGTGGCCAGTCATCAGAAGTTGACAATGACCAACTGAGAACCATCCTCAAAACTGAACCTCTTTCAACCACACGAGAAATTGCTGAAGAACTCAACTTTTGGCCATTTTACAGTCATTTGTCAGTGGAAGCAAAATGGGAAGGTAAAAGAGCTTGTAAGTGGATGCCTCGTGAGCTGATGGAAAACTCAAAACAATCATTGTTTTGAAGTGTTATCTTCTCTCATTCTACAAAGCAACAATAAACCATTTCTCAATCAGATTGTGATGTGTGATGAAAAGTGGGTTTTGTACCACAACCAGTGACAACTAGACCAGTGGCTGGACCGAGAAGAAGCTCCAAGGCACTTCCCAAAGCCAAACTTGCACCAACAAAAAGGTCATGCTCACTGTTTGGCAATCTGCTGCCCATTTGATCCACTACAGCTTTCTGAATTCCAGGAAAGCCATTATATCTGAGAAGTATGCTCAGCAAATCAATGAGATGCATTGAAAACCTACAGCTGGCTTTGGTCAACAGAAAGGGCCAAATTTTTCTCCACATCGATGCCCAACCAGATGTCACACAACCAACACTTCAAAAGTTGAATGAATTAGACTGCGACGTCTTGCCTCATCTGCCATATTCACCTTTCACCGACTACCACTTCTTCAAGTAACTCAGTAACTTTTGGCAGGGGAAATGCTTCCACGACCAGCAGGAGGCAGAAAATGCTTTCCAAGAGTTCATCAAATCCCAAGGCATGTATTTTTACACTTCAGAAATAAACAAGCTTATTTCTCATTGGCAAAAAAATGTGTTGATTGTAATGGTTCCTATTTTGATTAATAAAGATGGCTCTGAGCCTAGTTATAATGACTTAAAATTCACGATCCAAAATGGCAATTACATTTGCACCAATCTAATAGATCTCACATGTTGTAACTAAGACCCAGTGCAGCCAAATAAATAAATAAATATCAAAAAGAAGGAAAGAGAGAAAGAAGACTACAGGAGCTACACTGCATAATTAGGCCACACAAATAGGAGAACAGTGTGGGCACGCACCTGCTTCTCCAAGGCGACCTGTGTAGACATCTTTCCTGGTTGCTCAGTTGCTCCTTCACCATCTCCCGGAGTTTGCTCAAACTCAAGTCCATTGAGTCCATGATGCCATCCACCCATCTCATCCTCTGTGGTCCCCTTTTCCTCCTGCCCTCAATCTTTCCAAGCATCAGGGTCTTTTCCAACATGTAGGCTCTTTGCATCAGGTGGCCAAAGTATTGGAGCTTCAGTTTCAGCATCAGTCCTTCCAATGAATAATCAGGGTTGATTTCCTTTAGGACCGACTGGTTTGATCTCCTTGCAGTCCAAGGGACTCTCAAGAGTCTTCTCCTACACCACAGTTCAAAAGCAAAAGTTCTTCAGTGCTCAGCCTTCTTTATGGTCCTGTCCTCACACCTGTACATGACTACTAGACTATAGGCATTTTAACAGTAGTCTTTTCATAACAGTAGCTCTCCTATTTTGTCTAACCTAAAGAGTGATTTTACGGTAGAAATCTCAGACCCAGAAGAGGAACAGTGGTAAAACCACAGAGGACATCGTTTTTGAAAGGCAGAGTTTTCAGAACTGATGCTCTTTTGTAAATAACCAGATATTTTCCCCAGTATAATAATCCAATGCCTCAATCTACCTCCTGCTAAAACCACCATCATCATCACCAAAGCTTGAGTATATGAAAAAATTTAGGACTTACTTTCAAAATCTTTCCCAGTATAGAAGAATTCAAAAAGAATGCATAAAATGCCACACAAGCCAAAAAAATCTAAGGGAACTGGCACTAAAGTTTTCAAAAGCATGGGGAACTGAGTTTTTTAAATGTCAGCCAAAGCAAAGTAGCTCATCAGGAATTCAAGAAAACAGAAAGACAAAATCATCATCATTGACATCTCACATGACTATTGGGAGGAAAAAAGCAAGAAAGTTATATTTATGGCCTTTAAAATGCCATTATTTGGACAAGAGTATTAACAGAAAAACACTGCTTATTCCAGTGAACTGTGAATATCAAACCTAAAGCCCAAGATCTTCTTAGAATTCAGGAATGTTCACCATTGACTGGTGTTGCCTGGTTAAGGGGGCTTCTGTGGCTGTGAAAGACTCTCTGATATATGTTGCTTCTTTCCTTTTCTCCCCCTGGCTATTCTACATCTTTGTAAATTCTTTCTAACACTCTCTTCTCACTACTATTCAATTAGCTTTCAAATGAGTGAAGAGAATCCATGCACCACTTTACCAAGTATCATCACAAGAATTCACAACCAGCTGCTTTAAAGTAATTGGCATCATAATGTGCAGAAAAATTTCTTTTCTAATGGTTGCCTAAAAGATTTATATCCCTAAAATGTAATTAAAAAGTAGATTTAGAAATATGCTCAGCGACCAAAAAGATTAAATATTAATGTGTAGTGTAATTAATAAATTATACATCTCTTGATTACTAATGGCTTATTGACTGTAAAAGCATAACATTATGGAATATTAGGGCAAACAAAGGCTTTTGGGGAATATTGTTCAGCTTCAAAGATGAAGCTGTTGCTCTTGAATTTTCAAAATAAATCTAATTTTGCAGATAAGATCAAAACTTGTCCAACTGTTCCCATTATCAGTCTTCATTCATTCTATATGTTACAAAGTCTGCTGTTCGCTATAAAATGAAAACTTTATAGCTTCTTGAATCATTTTTTATTGCATTAAAGCAATTTCTATTGCTTATCCTCTGGGCTTCCCAGTTGAAATTTCAAATCTAGGAGGATTTCAGATCTCTCGTATGAAAATAAAAGGTCTAATGTCATTGCAAATGACACTAGGGGAGAGAAACATCTGAAATGAGGTGAGCGTGTGATGGACAATATTTGCAGGGCATTTCAAACTGAGGAGCAAGATGAAACTATGAACAGAAATAGTGGGCTTTCTAACGACTTCAACAGACAACTCTGAGCTCCAACAGAAAGTTCCAGAAAAACCTCCCAGCTGGCTCTCTGCTTGGCCTTGGCATTATAAACACTGTTCTTTTATTTCAACATTGGAGTCTTTAATTTCACTGTGTCCAAAATGTTAGGGGGAAGGAGGAGGGCCTCCATTACTAGGAGGGTGGCCACCATCAAGATGGAAAATGGTGAGGATAAGAGTGGTGACTATAGGCTGTAGAGCAGACCCTCCTCTCAAGTCCAAGTGGATTAAGTTGCAAAGCATTTCACACTAGAGGCAAATCAACGCCACTTCTAGATGGAGCAGATGGTTCTTCTCCAGGGACAACTCGGAGAAGACAACTAAACCACAGCTCTGAAGAAGAAATAAAATCAAAGAGGAAAAAGTAAATACGCAATAATTTTCCAAGTTCTGTTAGAAATTCAGGCATTTAACAGAATCACTCTAGTCATTTCACATGAATTTAGTTAACAAATTCCAGTTTGTAGAATTCTCCTTGCCTGCTTATGAAAGATGTCACTTATATACATAAGTGTCACTTATATATATAAGTTACTTATATATTCCTACAGAGTGAGTTTTACATGTCACTCTGTAAAACTCCTTGGTTGATTTTTTTTTTAATTTCTATGTGAGTCCAAAGATGTTTCATTTGTTGGCCAAAAAAAGAGAGAGAGAGAGACTGACATTTTGAGACTGTGATATTACTTCCCTTGTTGAATAGAGTTCATCTCAGTTTACCCTATCATTCTGTTGTATCTCTTCTGTCTCTATCAATTCAGTAGATGACAAGATCAAAATGTTCAGAAAATATACGCACAAAATGGGCTCAAAACTCCAAAATACAAATTTACCAGCTTAGCTCTAATAGAAATTCAATAGCTGGGAATTATTTTTTTAAGTTACAAATAATAACACAATTTTTAAAAAGCCTAATGATACTACATTTCTTCAATCTGACAATGTTAATTGTCACCAGATACTTATATATATAGCAAAATTTTTTCTTCGTTGTTTAATGGTGATCAGTGGCTTCGAAACTTAATAAAATGTCTGATTTTATAGAGGTGGAAATCAAGCTCTTGCGGGATTAAGTGACTTGGTTTAGTTTCCACAGTCATTTGCGAAAACAAACATATTACCTAAATGGTATTTCGTTTAATGCTATTATTTTATTTTATACAACTGTACTTGTCATGGCAGAAGAGCATTTGATCAAGATCTTGACAATTGTTTCACCTACTGCTAACAATAGTGCTAAACCCGCATGGCAGGGTAACTAGATTCTGTCATGTTCCCTGTATTTTGGAGATAATTGTATTATCCCAGGATAGCAGAGGAATACTGTGTTCAATTTTGCTTCAGAAACTATTCTTCAAAATGACAGCTGTAAAGAAAGTAAAATAAATAGAAAAGCACATGTTATAATTTTAAACTTAAAAAGACAAAGACTAGTGTCCACATTGAGTAAATTACATGCACATGTAAGGTCTGGAGAAAAACATGACCAGATTTGCTCAGATTATAGATTTTTTAAATTCCTGCCAGTATATTACTTATTCAAATAAAAATTAAAATTTAACATCATTAAGTACACCTTCTAAAACAGCAAATGAAGGTTGATCATTTCTTCCGATGGAGATTCCAAATATTTCAGTGAAGTGAAAACGAAGTCACTCAGTCGTGTCTGACTCTTTGTGACCCCATGGACTGTAGCCTACCATGCTCCTCCATCCATGGGATTTTTCAGGCAAGAGTACTGGAGTGGGTTGCCATTGCCTTCTCCAGAGGATCTTCCCAACCCAGGTATCAAATCTGGGTCTCNGAAGTCACTCAGTCGTGTCTGACTCTTTGTGACCCCATGGACTGTAGCCTACCATGCTCCTCCATCCATGGGATTTTTCAGGCAAGAGTACTGGAGTGGGTTGCCATTGCCTTCTCCAGAGGATCTTCCCAACCCAGGTATCAAATCTGGGTCTCCTGCATTGTAGGCAGATGCTTTACCATCTGAACCACCAGGGAAGTCAGTGGCATCTAAAAATACAGTCCTTCCTAGGACAGAATTGTGTGGCATTTTATCAAAGATCCTGTGGTTATTTGATTTGATGCTCGTTTATAGTTTCTGTTGGCGACATGAACATTTTGGACCTTAATTAGCTCATCCACAATCCCTCATGACAATTTCAAGGTCCAAAAATTCCTGGAAACTGAAATTTTGTGCTAACTCATTTGGGGTAAAACCTGTCCTTAAGTGATAGGTCTCTACAAATAGTCCTTCTCCCACTGATGAGAATATGAGTATATTTGGTTAAAGACATATTATTAACAGTTTCTGCGGCTAAGTCGCTTCAGTTGTGTCCGACTCTGTGCAACCCCATAGACGGCAGCCCACCAGGCTCCCCCGTCCCTGGGATTCTCCAGGCAAGAACACTGGAGTGGGTTGCTACTTCCTTCTCCAATGCATGAAAGTGAAAAGTGAAAGCGAAGTTGCTCAGTCGTGTCCGACTCTTAGCGACCCCATGGACTGCAGCCTACCAGGCTCCTCTGTCCATGGGATTTTCCAGGTCAAGAGTACTGAAGTGGGGTTCCATTGCCTTCTCCATTAACAGTTTAGATTATGGAATTATGCTACAAACCTTGCTAGGGCTCTCATATGATGTGTGACATGCCTGTTATACTCTGGTCCAAATTCTGAAACTTTCCAAGTTTCAAGACACTTCTGATTCAAGAGCTCAAGAGATTGATAGTGAACCTGTGTTCTGTCTTATTTTACTATCTAATGTAAAGGTACTCTAACGACAAAAATCAAAACCTCTTCCCGGTCCAATGCTGCATGATTACAAACCACACACTGCCCAAATCTGACCAGCGCTCAGTGTTAATCAGTTGACAACTTATTAGCAAAACCAGTGAAGGAAAATCATCCTTCGTGGTTGTTGATAGTTTGTCAGAAATCCACAGAGAAACTCCCAACCTTAATCAATGTAAGTGATGACAAGAAAAATCTTATTTATACCACTTTAAATACTCATCTGCCTAATATATTCTGGGATCTCCCAACCGTACATGACACTAATAACTCATAAATGTTTCCTATTTTAAAATAAAAAGGTTTCTTTGTTTCTGGTTGGAAATAAAAGTATTTCCCAACAGCTTGAGCACCAAAAATGTCAAACAGCCTAATTTTTTAGGCTAAAGCTTAGGTGCTCTAGAAGTGGGGAGAGGAAAAACAATTAAGCTTGTCATATTTTTAACTGTTAACAATTTTTTTATAACATACAACATCAGCACAAAGATGTAATTAAATTTTCCAACCCACATGGATCCACATGTGCCTCTCATGCACAGGCAACTTAGGATTCAAGTTGACTTTGAGCTGAAGTCAGGCGTATTTTTGAATATTTTATCACCAAATCTTATTCCACTTCTTCAGTTGCGAACTCACCAAATTTACAAAATGAATTGGCTTTGCAGAGACAGTGAATTCTCAGTGAATAAAAAGTGAGGTGCTCCCTGGATAAGTCATGTATTTTGGGTAACATGTTAACTCTTTGGAAGCTTCTCAGGGGCCATTTAGCATATTTAAATAATAAACAAGGAAATCAACATCAATTAATATTTTCTCTGTGCCCACAGGGTACTTGGCACCGGTCTGTTGGACTCAGTGGGAAACAGTCATTAACTGTCCCTGTTCTCAAAGGGCATTTTCCAAACAGACCATAATGCCAACCTCATTCTTCCACAAACCGCAGGGAACAAACAGAAGAATGTAATTTTAGCCAATTAAGAGACTTTGTTTTTAATGGATGCTTTGCTTCAGCTAGCTTACATCTTTGAGGTGATGGAGGAAGGATTGGGAAAATAGAGGGATAAGACTGAGAAGTGATGATGAGAAGGAAGAAAGTAGAAGGTGCTGAGTAGACGTGATGTATTTCTTCACTTTAAACCACCAGTAAACCCAGCTCCCTCCTTTATCCACTCAGTCTCTCAACTTGGCCTCCTGAGAGCCTCTCTGTGCAACCTTGTCCAGGACAAGAAGACAAAAGAGTGAATCATGGAGCCCTTGCCTCCAGCTATTTAATGGGGACTACAGTGATCCCTCGGAGAAGGCAATGGCACCCCACTCCAGTCCTCTTGCCTGGAAAACCCCACGGAAGGAGGAGCCTAGAAAGCTGCAGTCCCTGGGGTCGCTAAGAGTCGGGCACGACTGAGCGACTTCACTTTCACTTTTCACTTTGATGAATTGGAGAAGGAAATGGCAACCCACTCCAGTGTCCTTGCCTGGAGAATCCCAGGGACGGGGGAGCCTGGTGGGCTGCCGTCTTTGGGGTCGCACAGAGTCGGACATGACTGAAGCGACTTAGCAGCAGCACAGTGATCCCTGTCTCGTGGGGTGATCTACCATGAAGACTGTTGTTTGCTGTTTAGTTCCTCAGTATGGTCCAACTCTGCGACCCCATGGACTACAGCCTGCCAGGCTCCTCTGTCCATGGGATTTCCCAGGCAAGAATACTCGAGTGCTTTGCCATTACCTTCTCAGGGGATCTTCTTGACCCAGAGATCATCCTGCATCTCCTGCTTGGCAGGTGGATTTTTTACCACTGAGCCACAGGGAAGCCCATTATGAGGATTAAGTGAGCTAATAGGTGTGACCCAGCTCGAATAATGTCTGACACAGCTGATCTATGGCCCAAATGCTCTAACATTTTGGGAAACAGGTGCACAGACAGACATTTTCAGTAGCAGCATGGTCAGGGAGAGTAGAGGATCCTGAGGAAGGCTCTAAGGGTCGGGGGTGGGGGTCAGGGAGATTAGATGAGGGCTCTGTTACCCAGAGGCTGCACCCATGTGGCAGGGTAGGCAGAAACCCTGCCTGAGCATTTTCCCTGGCCTGAGGTTGTCCACACCAGAATTAAAGGGCATCCTCTCTCTCAGCAAGCACTGTGTCCTCCAGGAGGGAAACTTCTCAGTTTTAAGTAGCGGGTGGAGCTCATCATCTGTATTTCTGAACAGTCACTCAGGACGGCTCCTCTCTGTTGATGTGGAGGATCGGGTGCCCTGTTGGGTGTAGGTAGTGTGTCAGGGCTCTGCCCATGGCATGTTCTTGTCCGTTTTCAGCACTGCCTCATGGACTAAGAGACAGACCCAACCTGTGGTAAACCCTGACTCTGCCTAGAAAGCCCCAATGGGCAGGGCCCTCCAGGGGGAATCTGTGACTGCCTGATTCCCAGGTACCCATGTGTGAGCCACCTGGTGGGCAGGTATCTTCAAAAAAGAGGGGGAACCTGGACTGGTGATTCATTTCATATATGATAAAACCAATACAACACTGTAAAGTAATTAACCTCCAATTAAAATAAATAAATTTATATTTTAAAAAGAGGGGGAAACAAGAATCTAGACTCTAATTGGGCTTCCCTGGTGGCTCAGACGGTAAAGAATCCGCCTGCAATGCAAGAGACCCAAGGGTCAAGAAGGGTCAATCCCTGGTTCAGGAAGATCCTCTGGAGAAGGGCATGGCAACCCACTCCAGTATTCTTGCCTGGAGAATTCCCTGGACAGAGGACCTTGGCCATCTATAGCCTATGGGGTTGCAAAGATTCGGACACGACTGAGCGACTAACACTCAGACTTTTACTAGAGTGCTGAATTTCTTTCAAATTCTGTTCACTCAAGTCTGGAGAGGAGAAGGGGAGAAGGGCAATCCAAAATGACTCACCTGGGGTTTGCCTGTTGGATGAGACATCAGCCATGCAGTGAGTTGTGGACCTCACTCCACGGTGGCTTCTGCATCTGTTCGGGGAGTGTTGAGAGCCTGCGGGTGTCAACCCTGAGTCAGGGCACCGAGAATCTACTGTGAACAGAACACACATCCAGCCTTCCAGGGTGCATAGACTCACAGCAAACAGCTCTAGGGACAGTGCCACCAGCATGCGAGAGCCCACGCAGGCCACAAGGAAGCGACCATAGTTGGCCTTAGCTCAGATGTCGCAGTCTAGGAGGCTGGAGGCAGATGGCTAAGAGAGGTGCTGGACGAGGACCCAGGATCTGAGCAGGATGGGGAAGGAGGCTGCCATAGGAATATGACTGTAGGGCAAGCCACTTCTTGGTAGAGTAGGACCCTCTAAACCATTTGGGAGGGCAGTGGGCATTGTATGCCATCTACCAACACCACTTAAAAAGATTGACTGAGATGGACTTCCCTGGTAGGCCAGTGGCTAAGAATCCATCTGTTGATGCAGCAGATACAGGTTCGATCCAGTCCGGGAACATTCCACATGCCTTGGGGCTACTAAGCCTCTGTGCCACAGCTACTGAGCCTGCCCTCTAGAGCCGGTTCTCAGCAACGAGCAAACCCACTGCAATGAGAAACCTGCACACAGCAACTAAAGAGTAGCGCCCCCTCCCAGCAACCAGAGAAAGCCGGCACTCAGCCACAAAGACCCAGGGTAGCCAATAAATAAATGAATTTGTTTTAAAAAGAGTGATCTCAATACTTCCCTGGTTGTCCAGTGGTTAAGACTCTGCGTTTCCACTGCAGGGAGGGTCGGTTCGATCCCTGGTCAGGCAGCATGGCCAATTAAAACAAACAACAAAAAAGAGTGATCATATTCGTAGAGGACAGGCCTTGGATGATGGAGGAAGTGTGCTTAGGCCTGAGTCTCAGAAGTCTTCTCTAATTGGACTCTTGAGAAGCAGGAGGTGTGTGTTCCCCCAGGTTCCCAAGAGCCTGCCCTAAAATATACTTAGAAGAGTTTAGAGGAAGGCAATGCAAAACAAAAACCAGGGCTTAGTTCCTCTTCCATTTATTAATTGTAAAAATAAACATTCACTTGATTCACAAAGATGGTGTAAATTAACCTTTGGTTTTTGACTTTCAGGCTGCAGAAGACTCCTACATTGGGGAGATCATCCCAACGATGGTTATCTTCAAGTTGAAAGTATTGGGGGTAATCTTTTGCCCTATAAATTGAGAGTCCATACAAGAAGAATGGGTCTTGTTTCTCCCTTTCTGTAAATGAGCAAAATGAAGCCTCACAAAGGTTAAGTGATTTAGCCAAATTCAACTATTTAGTGGGCTTCCTGGATAGCTCAGCTAGTAAGGAATCCACCTGCAATGCAGGAGACCCTGGTTCGATTCCTGGGTCAGGAAGTTCTGCTGCAGAAGGGCTAGGCTACCCACTCCAGTAATCTTGGCCTTTCCTGGTAGCTCAGATGGTAAAGAAGTTTCCTACAATGCAGATCTGGGTTTGATCCTTGGGTTGGGACGATCCCCTGGAAGAGGGCATGGCAATCCACTCCAGTATTCTTGCCTGGAGAACCCCCATGGACAGAGGAGCCTGGTGGGCTACAATCCATGGGGTCACAAAGAGTCAGACACAACTGAGCCACTCAGGACAGCACAGCACCTATTTAGTGGGCTTCCCTGGTGGCTCAGTGATAAAGAATCCGCTTGCCAATGCAGGAGACCCTGGATCAGGAAAATTCCGGGGAGAAGGAAACGGCAACCTACTCCAGTGTTCTTGCCTGGGAACTCCTGTGGACAGAGAAGCCTGGCGGGCTACAGTCCACGAGGTTGCAAAAGAGTGGGGCACGACAGCAACTAAAACAACAGAGCAATGTCTATTTAGTACTTTGAGTTTGGATTAGAAATCGGGCCTGTGGGTCCCTAATATCCTCAGGAGGCAGTGGCTTAATTATTATGAACCAGGGACGTCTTTATTTTTCTTTCATGTTTCTATAAACTCATAATTTTTCTCTACTTTATTATGTAGAACCAGAGAATGAAAACGAACTCCACCTAAATTACAGCACTGCCCAGGCTCCCACTTTATAAGGCACAAGATTATCCAGAATTAAGGCTCAAAATCTTGTGAAGACAGCATCCTAGGGCTTTGGAAGATTCCAGCATTAATCCCTTGCCTGCGGTTTACTCCTGTGGTTTACTCTTCCCTTCGGAGATCCCAGCTTTCAAGGCCAGACCATCACCACTTTTCTGGAAACATTCACAGAGCAGCACAGAGCTGGCAGATAAGGGTGGACCCATCTGGGTTCATCAGGGAGGGGAGGGGAGGAATGCCCCTTCCCCACATGACCTCCACCAACTTTACATAACTCTCAGGAAACGAACCTGATGCCCAATAGGGCTCCACGTAAAATTCATCAAATACCAAATATGGACTTGCTGAACGCCATTTATGGCTCACAGCAACCCTATGAGGACTTCAAATGCATATTCTCTAGGTCTTTAAAGGGAATGACTACAGAAATGTGTAAACTGACTTACTGATATGAGCCATGGCTTCAGTCCAATCTTCTCTTTCTGAGAGTCATGATACCTGTTTTTATTAAGCAAAGATCACGTGTGCCAGATACCATGCCAAGTGCTTTCCACATATCATTTCTGGGATTCTTCACCAACTCCTATATGTCAGGGATCATAATTATTCCCATTTTACAGGTAAGAAAACTGACTCTCAGGAAAGAAGGCCTTTGCTCAAAGACACAGAGTGTGAGTGATTTAAGCCAGAACTCACCTTTTCCTCTGATCTACCATTTCTCAGAATAAAAGGTCTGTACTCTAAGCATTGATGGGGCAGGGCTTTATTGAAAGAACCTATAGTTGATCTACCCAGACACTGGAAATGCCCCAGGGAGCCACTTCCTAGCCTACAGACCCTGATTTTGTTCGGGCAGCAATATGTCACGCTGGTTGATTTAGTTGGTGTAACTGAATGGTGACGATTCCAATCAATATAACTGGTGATTGGTGGTTGCCACTTGAGTTTGTTTTGACCAAAGAGATATCAGAAATCTCTTCTGGATTTCCAGAAAAGATTTTTCTTTCCTCCCTGACAAATAAGACCTGCAAAGGAGAAAGCCCTTTTGCGCCAGCTGCTCCTGCTGGCTGAACACTGTTGATGAGTGAGGACTCAATGGTTGGAGCAGGGGCAGCTGTCTTGTGAGCAAGAGTGAAAGGTGGGGGCATTGCTCACACTCTAATGGTGTCAGAATGAAAAAGAAAAAAGTTTAGAATTTAGAGTCGTCATTTTGCCAGCAAACCTACCCTGTGACCTTCTACTCCTGGAGTTGCTGTAATGTGTTCTTATGAGAAATTCTGTTAGTAAATTTCGTATTGCTTCAAAGGCATCCCAACTAATACTGTTATGAAGTCAAATCAAGATGTAATTTGTATTTATTCTGAAAATAAAATGTGAACATGTTCAGGGACCAAATGAGTGGCCTATTCTGTATACGGCCCCAATTCTCAAAGTACCTAGAAGAACAATTAATAACTTGAAATTCTTTCTTTGCTTCTGTAGGGGAGGAAAAACTTTTCCTCTACCTGCTTATGTTTTCTGACTGGACATGCACATTAAACTAAGAGCAGACAGATTCACAAAAGAAAAGCATACCAAGTGCATATGATAGTAACATCTTTCTATGTGACATGGGGTCATCAGAGGCAAGAAGAAAAAACTCTAAAGAGTTGATTAGACTCGAGAGCTTATGAACAACCTAACCAAAGATGATAAATTTGGGAAGTGACAAGGCAGAGGAAAGGGAGTGGGTTTTTACGAGTGCTACACCATGGGAACGTGATCAGGAAATACATGAGGAAAACTACTGGAAGATGAGGGTTGAGTACAGTTTGTGCTTATGATGAGCCAACTCATCTTGGCCTCAATGTCCTATCTCCCATGATAAGAACATTCTCTTCTTCCTGGTACCAGGAGGGTACCTTTCTCATGGGAAATTTCTGTCTTACTTTTAGGCAGAAAAGGTGAGGGTGGAGAACAGTTTCTCAGTTGCTTACAGCTCAAAAAAATCAATATGCCAAAGCAACATATTTTGGGGTGCCATGTTTTGATCCCCTCTACTTCCAAATAAATAATATGCCTATTATTTTACTTTCATATTTAAAATATAAGTAACCTATATTTTATATATAAATTTATAAACATAAAATAATTAAAATGTTTAATTTTATAATATAACATTACAACAAAGCTACTAACTTCAATCCCAAGGCTTGCTGCATTTTATAGTTAAATTTCTAACATTAATCTGGAACTATGAAATTCACTATAGAAATGCAGAAAGCAAAAGTGAAACTTATCCTAGCTTTAAAATGTACTGAAACTTCTTTCAATAATTAGAAAATTCACTGATGTTTGAGCTTCATCCATGTTATATGCAGCAATGGTTCTTTCATTTTTATTAATGAGTGGTATTGCATTGTACAAATATACCATAGTTTGATTATTTATTTTCCTGTTGATGGACATTTAGAATGCTTCCAGTTTGGGTTGTTATGGATAATATTGCTAACAGCATTCTTGGACAGCTTATTTTAGAGAACAAGCAAGATTAATTTACTGGTGTGGAAATCAGAGCAGTACTCCTAGGGGTGGCACAAAGAAACTCTCTGAAGTCACGGATACCTTCTGTATTATGACTGGCATGATAACTATGCAACTACATACATTTACTTTAATGTATATAAATTATACATCATTTATGCAAGTCATAAAAAAGAGAAAACAATCCAATATAGTATGAAATTGCAATGAATAAAGAGAATACATTACATCAGCATTCTTTACAGCCACTTTCTTTCTTATGCTTTCTAATATCTTTATTTTATGAGCAAGTACTTAATATGCACATATAGATACATATCTTCTAAAGCATATATTTTATCTTTTTAAATTTTTGTTGAAGCATAGTTGGATTCTTTTCCCATATAGGTCATTAGAAAGTGAAAGCGAAAAGCAAAGTCACTAAGTCCTGTCCGACTCTTTGCGACCACGTGGACTGTAGCCTACCAGGCTCCTCTGTCCGTGTAATCTTCCAGGCAGGAGTCCTGGAGTGCGTTGCCATTTCCTTCTCCAGGGGATCTTTCCGACCCAAGGATCGAACTCAGGTCTCCCACATTGCAGGCAAACACTTTTCCAACTGAGCCACCTGAGAAGCCTCATATAGGCCATTACAAAGGATCAAGCGGAGTTCCCAGCGCTATACAGCAGGTCCTTATCAGTTATCTGTATTATATATAGTAGTGTGTGTGTCCCAGGGCCAATCTCCCAGTGTATCCCTGCTCCCCTTTCCCCTCAGGTAATCATAAGTTTGTTTTCTACATCTGTGACTCTGTTTCCATTTTGTGGATAAGTTCATTTGTGCCATTTTTTTTTCACATTCCACATATAAGCAATGTCATATAACTGTCTTTCTCTGTCCCACTTAACTTCACTCAGTATGATTTCCTTCTGTGCATCCCTAAACTGCAGACACTAAGGAAGCTAATAACCATGATTCTCAGATTTCCTTGAATTAAGGACTCAAACTAATCTTCTTCAAATTAAAAGCACACTTGCAAGATTTGCAGAAAAGAGGGCAAGCAAGGGTGAGGTGGCGGCCATCTTCCTGTTACTTGGGATGTTGCTGATGGCAGATGCGGTGATGACAGGTGAGAAGGGTGATCTCCCACAGCTCCAGCTCCAGCTCCGCGGCCGGGGCAGGTGTGTCTGTGCAGGTGCTAGACTCACCCTTCCAGTGTCCAGTCACCAGCCTTAGCCATCTAAAGGGCCAGTTAGAGTCATAGCAGCTATAGACAGATGCTACAAGTCTGAGGGTTTTTTGGTTCATTTGTTTCATTTTGTTTAATTATGAATTAAATCAAATTATAAATTTAAGTTATAGTTTATATATTTAAAATTTATAAATTATCTATAAATTTTATTTTGTTTAGTTTATTTGTTAATTATTTATTTTGTTTAATTAATTTAATCCTTTTCGAGGATACATAAGAATTGAAAGTATTGTAGAGTGAATATCCATATAGACACCACTCAGATCTTCCCACTGCTAACATGTTACTTTTGGTTTATCACATGTCTACCATACACACAGGCATTACTCCTTATTTCTCTGATGCCCTGACAGTGCATATTCTAACTCAGCAGTTCCGCTGGTAGCCTCCTAGTCCCCTCCAGTCCCAGGTAGCGGCTCCCCCGTAGGGCCAGTGCCCCAATTTGCCCTTAGAGTCCTCCAGATGACCCCTCCTAGAGTGCCCTCCTCCAGCTCTCAAGCAATTCTATACACCCTTCACTCCAGGTACAGTCTGTTCTGCCAGGAGGCATCTTTTTAAGGCTTCAAAATACCTCACGTAGGATCGGGAGTCAGAGGATGATGTCACTGTAACACAACTGTCTTGATTCTTACAGTCTTTTCTTAGCAAAAGGAGCAGGAAAAGAAAAATCTTGACTCCATAATACAATGTTTCTCAGCTCTACCTTAAGAAAATTAAAGGATTGCCTACCTTGGGCTCCCTCCTCAAGAAGAGATGCGCCTCACCTTGCAAAGTTTTGCACAGAATAGTTTGATCCTCCATCCCGGTTTGGCAATTCCGTTTGCATTTTCTCAGCCCAGAGCCAGGACTTCCCTGGTAGCTCAGCTGGTAAAGAATCCACCTGCAATGAGGGAGACCTGGGTTCAATCCCTGGGTTGGGAAGATCCCTTGGAGAAGGGAAAGGCTACCCACTCCAGTATTCTGACCTGGGGAATTCTATGGATTGGATAGTTCATGGGGTCGCAAAGAGTCGGACACTGAGCGACTTTCACTTTCAGCCTAAAGCCAGCATTTTCATTCATTTGTCTTTACTCATTTCAAACATCCCCAAGGCTAATTCCTGCCATGTTCAGTCACCTATTCAAGTGACCCCTGAAGTTCTAATCATTGTATTTGCTGGTGCTCTAGATGCAAAATTATGTAAGTTTAGAGTGATCTGCTCTGAACCTATATACTCTGTATTTACTAACTTTGAAGAACACAAAGTTTTTTGTTTTTTGTTTTTCTAACATGAAGTTTTTTAAAGAGCACACATACTGGGTTATAGGAGAAATAACTATTTTTTAACTTTCTATTATTTAATTGAAATACAGTTGATTTACAATGTTGTGTTAGTTTTTGGTATGTAGCAAAGAGATTTATTCTTTCTTATATTCTTTTCCATATTTGTCACAGGATACTGAATATAATTCCCTGTGCTATACAGAGAACCTTGTTGTGTATCTGTTTTATATATACTAGTGTAAATCTGCTAATCCCAGGCTCTTAATTTATTCCTCCCCTTCCCTCTTTCCCCTTTGGTAACCATAAGTTTGTTCTCTATGTCTTTGTGTTTCTGTTTTGTAAAGAGGCTCATTTGTGTCTTATTTTAGACTTCACATGTAAGTGATATCATATGGCTTTTGTGTTTCTCTGTTTGGCTTATTTCACTTAGTAAAATAATTTCTAGGTCCATCCATGTTACTGCAGATAGCATTATTTCATTCTTTCTAATGACCGAGTAATATTCCACTATATATAAGTACCATATCTTCTTGATCTAGTCCTCTGTTGATGGATATTTAGGTTGCTTCCATATCTTGGCTATTGTGAACAGTGCTGCAATGAACTTTGGAGGGCATGTATTTTTTCAGATCATGTTTTTCTCTGGATATATGCCCAGGAGTGGGATGGCAGGGTCACATGGTAATTCTGTTTTTCATTTAATAAGGAACCTCCATACTGTTCTCCATAGTGGTTGTATCAATTTACATTCCACCAACAGTGTAGAAAGGTTCCCTTCTGTCTTAATTTTATGTGTCAACTTGACTGGGCTAAAGGATACCCACATAGTTGACAACACATTATTTCTGGGTGTATCTGTGAGGGTGTTTCTGGAAGACTTTAGCACTTGAACCAGTAGCCTGAGTAAAGATCACTCTGGTTGTCTTCTGATGGACATCATCCAATCCACTAAGGGCTTGAACAGAACGAGAAGCAGAAAAGGGTGAATGTTTTCTCTGTTTGAACTGAGACATTTATCTTCTCTTTCCCTGGGCAGAACTTCTGGTTCTCAGGCCTCCAGTCCCCGAGACTTATACCATTGGATTTCCTGGTTCTCAGGAAAGAGAACTGCTTTAAGTTTGGAACCACACAATCAGCTTTCCTGGGCCTCCAGCTTACAGACAGCAGATAGTGGGACCTCCCAGCCTCTATAACCATTTGACTGAATCTTTCACAATAAAAGTCTTTGTGTATATCTATATATGTATATGGGCTTCCCTGGTGGCTCAACGGTAAAGAGACTGCCTGCAATGCAGGAGACTCAGGTTCGATTCTTTGGTTGGGAAGATCCCCTGGATAAAGAAATGGCAATCCACTCCAGCACTTTTGCCTGGAAAATCCCATGGACGGAGGAGCCTCCTTGACGTACTCCTTTTCCTATTTGGAACCAGTCTGTTGTTCCATGTGCAGTTCTAACTGCTGTCTCTTATACACATCTAGATGTGTATAAGAGACAGGGTGGCCAAAGTATTGGAGTTTCAGCTTCAACATCAGTCTTTCCAATGAACACCCAGGACTGATCTCTTTTAGGATAGACTGGTTGGATCTGCTTGCAGTCCAAGGGACTCTCAAGAGTCTTCTCCAACACTACAATTCAAAAGCATCAACTCTTCAGTGCTCAGCTTTCTTCACAGTCCAGCTCTCACAAGACCACTGGAAAAACCATCGCCTTAACTAGACGGACTTTTGTTGGCAAATAATAACGCTGCTTTTGAATATGCTATCTAGGTTGGTCATAACTTTCCTTCCAAGGAGTAAGTGTCTTTTAATTTCACGGCTGCAGTCACCATCTGCAGTGCTTTTGGAGCCCCCGCCAAAATAAAGTCTGACACTGTTTCCATTGTTTCCCCATCTATTTGTCGTGAAGTGATGGGACCAGATGCCATGATCTTCATTTTCTGAATGTTAAGCATTAAGCCAACCTTTTCACTCTCGTCTTTCACTTTCATCAAGAGGTTTTTTAGTTCCTCTTCACTTTCTGCCATAAGGGTGGTGTCATCTGCATATCTGAGGTTATTGATATTTCTCCCAGCAATCTTGATTCCAGCTTGTACTTTTTCCAGCCCAGCGTTTCTCATGATGTACTCTGCATAGAAGTTAAATAAGCAGGGTGACAATATACAGCCTTGATGCACTCCTTTTCCTATTTGGAACCAGTCTGTTGTTCCATGTCCAGT